>OY365810.1:6771615-6812099 GCA_959347315.1 Bimastos eiseni | reverse complement strand
ATCGAAACAAAAGGATGGTGGAGAGGAAAACATGGAAGAGAATGTGATAAAAAATGCCTGGATGCAATTTACAGATAAAATATGCAGCACATTAATGATTTAGGCCTAATGTAGATAATGAAGAGATAAGAGATTACGATAATGAAGACGAAACTGGATTAGGCCTACGACGTGAGCAAGAATTGGTTAATAAAATATAAATGTCGCTTACTTCGGATACTGTAGAGATTCCCTGATTGGTTTTTCCTTTCGTGAAAATAGACGGCTTATGCGTCATTGTGTAATCGTAATCTCCAAATTCCTAAAGCGCCACTTATAAGCTAAGCGCAGGGCACCAGCTTATTCACGAGCGCTTAATACGAACTTAACTCACGACTCAATGTAGACCTTTGGGGTCGAACACAAGGAATCGGTGTCACTAACTTTTCCTTGTGGAGAGCAAAACGGCACAAGGAAGTTAACGGCGAATAACTCACGGCCTCAGGGATGTATCTATTAAAGTTATGCCTGAGTGGACAGACTTATAACTAAGACCAGACGAAACCTATTCAATGCACAGTCAGCGTATAATGCTGCCTCTTCAGTCAATGAGGGCTCTTAAGCTCTCTCAGCGTTTATAACAGTACAATTGGTGACGGCTGTAAACTACATTGTTGTAAACCCTAGGCGGAAATAACCAGAGTCATTGCACGCCTAGCTGCAGCTATGGCCTCAAAGCAGGTACTGTTGGCGAGCCAAGCTTAATCGCTACCTGTGAGAGTGTTAAATCACAGCTGTTGGGTAGGCTACAGCCCCAAAATTTATTAGAGTATGTCCAGCTAAAGATTGTTGGTCAAATCCGCCTCTATGCCCTTCAGGATTTAGTACGTAGCCTTGGGCGATGAGTCTAAAACTTTATACGTTATCTCACACGCCTCCAAATGGCCAATATTATGCGAATACCATGCGTGTTTGTATAAAACATATTGTCCCATGCGTCACGTAGGCTAATTGAATGCCTTAGGCTGTGTTAAATAGCGGCCTAGTGCTTCGATCACTGCGTTGTCTGTGACCTTATTCGGAGGTTGGATCTAGTGTGACATAAAGCAGCCTAATATTTGCTCTTTGCTTTCTCAACGATTAAATACACTTGAAGATCGATGTAATAAATAGCCTACGATATCAGATCAGCAGAGGAAAGTAAAGCTAGTCACGAAAAGTACCACAGATTAATTGCCAACCACTAAGTATTTCTTAAGGCAATTCGATACAGTTAATTGGGTAAATATTTTAAAAACTGCACTACATAAACACATTGCGGAAGTTGATTTTACCATAACAACCAAGATAACGTGGTTGCTATGGCGTCACTATGACAACGCGTCCACAATGCTATAGACTTAATCATAACGCATGAGAGAGTCAGATATAGTGGGAACCAATAGCATAGAATCTATGACCTTTCTTGCTAAATTTAACTTTTAAAATCAATCAGATTCACTAATTAATTAATAATAATGATAATAATAATAATAAAGATAATAATAATAAATCATGTTTTCGTAAATTAAATTCTCAATGACGCCCGTTACTGCATAAGACTGTAAGTACTGGTTATTTTAATATACCTATCTGGGCGAAAAGTTGCTAAATATTGCGACTTAATTGCACAGGTAGAGGAGATAGGAGCAGTGACGTAGCCAGGTTTTACCGTTAGAGGGAGCGACGAGCACATCAAACAGGCGCAGAATTTTCAATATCAAGTGTAATCATTTTAAAGTTATAATTTGAAATAACAGCACTAGAATTCTAGAATACAGTCGAATTGAAAAGCAATAAGCATTTAATAAAGTTTCATAATTATGTAATAATTCTGGTAAATAACACCATTCTTTAAGACCCTATTCTAGGTAAAATTATTAAATCTATAACAGCCTTTTCGTCTGGCTTTCATTCCAGCAAAATTAATGGTCAATTACTTTGTTAAAATCCTCGTCAGCAGATACTGCTCATTGGCAAAGTCAGAAAAATGCGATGCAATGTTGACAGGTTTGCGTAAATGGAACACATGTCATTGGTTATCATAAATTTCAGTACGCTATTGATTGCCTCTGCCAATTCCTGAGTTTCTTCTTCACTTGAACATTCCTTGCTGATACAAATTATTTTCTTGCACATGTCTCTATATGATAGATATTCTTGCACAATTGCAGTTCCACTTTCAACTACATCTGAGCATGCCACTGCCAAATGTTCTGAATTTTTCAAATTGTCCTCGTTGCAAAAACGTTAATCAATACTACTTTTCTGTAAATCTTATAAATAAAGAAGACTTTCTGTGTGTCCCTCTGTCCCGCGATTCATTTCCACAGTTTTACAGGTATTGACTCGAGACCTTCGCCGTTGGCTCGGAAACACCTGGGACACGCAGTAGAGGGATTCCTGAACCCCGCAGCCGCCCTCTTCCTGTCATGGTCTCCAGGGCCAAAAACCTATGGCGCACCTCTCACACGCCCAGAAAAGCAAAGTTTCCTTCTCATTCGCCAGGATCGTGTCAATTGCGACATATCGTACACGTAACAGGTATACAGTATCGTTTGCACAGTCGGCCAAGTGGGTATGTGCTATAAACACTATCTATTTTCATGTATACCTAGATTCTGTGTATGTGTCTGTCTCTCGGTTTATACATTTGCACACTGTTACAGCTATTCACTCGAAACCTTCGCTATTCGGACACCCAGTAGAGGGGGCTGACGCCGTCTTCCTCCTCGCCAGGGCCAAAAACCTGTCTTTACCCGGGCACCGGGTGCCCCAGCTAGCATAAAGGATAAACTGAAAGCCTTATGCAGAATTTTTCCAATAATATTAAAAAGTACTAGAAATCAGTAAGTCTCAACTGCAACATGAATTCCCGTTACCTATGCAATCGATCTGTTTAGTACTACCGTTTTTAATTTCACCGTCAACAATTCTTTGTAAGGCAAGAACCAGTGCTGGTAAGTTATGCAGGACGGCATTAACTGCTGAATTCCTGGACGCCCATCTGATATCATGAAGTCTTTTTAGAGTTAACAAAAAATTCTATATTTTTGCGTTGTTCTTCTTTTAGTATTGAAAGACGAGGTAAAATGTCGGGAAAAAGTAATATGACGTTTAAAGAATATACGATAATAAACCACATTTGTAAATTAATATTAGTGACAATAATAGGCGATAATAAACCACCTTGTAAATTAATATTAGTGACAATAATAGGCCTATTTATAAATTATAACGTGTAATAGACAGTGTGTTTCATTAATAATGGTATCTAAAAATTTTACTATAAAAATTTCCTTAAAAGTGCCCGTTGTCATAATGTATAGGTGTTCTGGAATGGTGGCCCAGTTTTTCAATCTCTGTAATCAGACTCTGAATCACGAATTCAATAAACCATTGTGGTAGTTTATGGCTCACGAGTCAAACATCTTTCGCGAAGTATATTTGATTTGCGCAGTAGCTTGTAGGCCAATTACATGTCTCAGTGCCTAGTAAGTATACTTCTTCACAGTCACGCAGATTTTGTTGGTCCACGAACCTCCTCAGATCTTGTGTCAAGTGACGAAGTAATTACACATAGCTCGTTAAAGCCCAAGGTTTATAGGCGTGGTGTAATGAATACCTGATGCCTGCTAGCTACCAATCAGATCTGCCCAAAACATGTTAGTCGCCTGGATACACTCTTACCGAATGGACCGCTTTGGTCAGTTTATCTGAATATGCTCAAATGGGTCAAGCAGACGGCTGAGTGAAATGCACTTAAAAATTGAAACTACGATCATGCCACATAGTAGGCCCTATAATTATATGCGTCTAAGCACCTGTACTTGATATGCCATTCATATGCCTTCGTGCCTGTATTGGTCTCTCTCTCTCTCTCTCTCTCTCTCTCTCTATATATATATATATATATATATATATATATATATACACTGGTCAATCGGCTGATGGGCCTATTCAGAAGAGCGCTCTCTGAATAGGGCTGCATAGATGAGGTTCTCTGTATGGTCGTGCTGAGCATTTATTATATTACCTGGTGGTCACACCGACTACACAAAGCAGATCTCGATCTCTCTCGCTCTATTTCTCTGCATATATATATACATATATTCTATATGTGTATATGTATGTATGCATATATATATGCGGTGTTTGATAAATTCATCCAGTGTTCTTTTAAGTCTATTTGTGACTTACACGCATATCTGTCGTTATTACGTGACTTTAAAATCAGCCTGAAGTCAAACCCTTGTGAATCCTATGTGCCGATGAATAGAATACTGAACGAATCATATAAGACATACGGAGAAGATAAGGTCTTGGTAAAAGGTCATGTCTAGGTCTAGGAAAGGAAAATTACCAGTGCAGGTGTCGGTGAATGAAGAATCAAGGTTGAGATAAAACGAGGGATGTGGACTTTTCTTGAGTTGTTCCCATACAGCTATAGGCTAGGTAAATTTAGGTTACGAAGTACTTAGTCCTTCCTGTGCAGGTCTACCCATCGTTCAGCGCACCTCCTCAATTCGCCTCTAACCAAGCCCGCGTTTGGGCCTCATCATCCCACGACATCTGTGCTGCCGCTGTGCGCGTGTGTTTAGGCCTATAGGATAGGTACATGTAGAGAGAGAGAGAGAGAGAGAGAGAGACAGACAGACAGACAGACAGACAGACAAGCCCCATTCCAAGGCATGCAGGCATTTCAATTGACAGAAATTGACCGGCGGTGGACCTGATTATGGCACTTCTTGACAGTAGACCCACTCAATGAGTTTTGGTTTGATTGAC
Source organism: Bimastos eiseni (assembly GCA_959347315.1). Lineage (NCBI taxonomy): Eukaryota > Metazoa > Annelida > Clitellata > Crassiclitellata > Lumbricidae > Bimastos > Bimastos eiseni. The sequence continues at coordinate 6,807,293 of OY365810.1, read as the reverse complement.
AACACAGTGGTAGCTCGTCATTCAGTTTCTCTAAAAACTGACCGCCCACAAAACTTGTCCTTTAACGGGACGCCTATCCCAGGTTCCTTGATCACCGTGGCCCGTGGGCAACTTACATGTAGCCTATAATTTAGTGTTACACAACACAAATTAGGCGTATCCGGGCAGTATTATGTGTTTATAATTATTATATAAGTATACAAGCAGTTGGCTTATACATAGTGTGACTAATTGTTTACATTGTGGCATCCTCCTCAGTACCCTCATTACCTTCTCGTTATTGTCTTAGAGTTGCAATCTATAACTCAGCAAATGAGTTGGTTCCAGTGCCATATTTTGCTCTGGCGTGGGGTAGACATCTGGAGACTACAAAAATGAGGATGCAGACTGAGCGCCTCTGAGTAGTCGTCTTGAAGAGGCGCTATATACATTTTTTTAGATAGATCAGATTGGATAAATGACTTCATTAAAATTCTAGTTTGACTTTTGAAATTTCCTGCATATTACATTTATTTTCCTGTTATATCCTTAATTACAACATTACGCATACATTGTCAACAAATAAGCACAGGCACCCAAGGGATCCGCAGTAACAGCGCTACAACACGACGTATACCGCTTAGTATATCCGCATACCAAAGCCCTGTAATTAACTTTTATCATAAATGGCCGCCTGATGACACTGCTACCTCTAAATGTAGACTTATTCTGTCCAAGGCAGCGTGTCCTCTTCCCAAGTGATCCGTCAACTGTCATAGCCTAATTGGAGTGTCAATTAAAACGTTATTAAAAATGTCCCAATTACAAATATTCTATATTTACTCATTATGCGTAAAACATGCTGAACTAGCTTGGGAAGAGTCACAGGGTGATCCACACAGTGGAATGCCTATAACATAAATGTGGTATCGCAATTATTTATCCATATACACATGTATGGCATTATGTAGGGGTATATGCTCGAGCTGTCCAACACTGTATAGACTTACAGATGTCTTTTGATCAGAACAGCTTACTTACTGGAGAGAGGATAGGAACAACTGGCAATGATGCGAAGGCTATCTATGAAGAATAATTGGGCTTCTAAGACTTTTTGGATAGTTTGACCACTCCATGCGCATGTTATCATGATAAATTGATGCAATAAGTTAGGCAACGATGGACACAAATATAATTGGTCGGAGTTTATTATCAATTCTAGATTGCGATATGTTTCAGTTAAAGATTCCTATGTTTGAATCAAAAGTCATAGATTCTCATTGTGATAATTTTTCATGTAGAAATTGGTCAGCATTAAATGCCAAGAAAGCTGGCAGAGGTTACTTTAGATATCGAGATGTAATATATATATATATATATATATATATGTATATATATATATATATATATATAGATGTTCTATATATATATATATATGCTACTTATAAGTGCTCAGTTAATTAGATCGTAGTAGTCCGCGGTGTGAGAAGAATAGGGCATAATTAGTTATATCTAAAGATAATATATTTAATAGGAACCATTCATTTACATCTACAAGTTCTTGGTTCATCAGTTCGAATTAAATGTCAGAAGTTATGAGCGTCAAGGATATTAGTGTCACCCGCAAACGGTAGGAACTGTGAAGCAGTGCGGCGTTAGGGAAATCGTTTGAGCTCAAAAGAAATTGCAATCAATTTCATAAGAACATTATTGAGATAGGGAGGATGAACTCTTTCAACGAATTTACTCGTTCTTTTCTCCACTGTTCAGTAAGCCGACGAAGTTGCGATAGTCACAGGGAACTACTTGATTGGATTACTGCGTGGATGGCATCTCTCACACTACTTAACAATGGACTTCGAAACAGAATTTCAATCAATTGCTTCAACCTGTTCATAAATATGTCCATGATTAATAATTATTTAACTAATAGAAAGAGAAGCTACGGCATGTCTGTGCAATTGGTCTGCCGCGTTGAATGAGTATCTATCGGGTGACGTTAGAGTTCGTCCTGTTCCAACTGCTCGACGAACATTTCGGTGTTTAATTCGACGATGGAGTGTAGAGAGGTCTCGCAGGCAACGCTGGCGGCCAGCTTGGGGTAGCTGCCTCTGGCTATGCCTCGGGGGCTGATCGACTCCCAGCAGGCGGACTCGCTTCTTTCCTCCTGAATCTGAATCTGGGATTGTGTCTGTAGACGACCTACGCTCGACGATGATGACGATAACAGTTGATCTTTCGATTTCATCTTACCTGGTTTTGTATGACAAGACAAAAGTTTCTATTGCGCGTGCGTATGTAATTTCTAGAACAGAAAGAGGATCTTGTAGTGACACAGGGTGCAAAGCAGAAGACTACAGGCAAATACATTGCGAGATGAGGAAAACAAGGGAGTCAGGCTACGTTCCTAGATTATGTACTTAACACGGGTTGAAGGGAGAGAGACGCTGCTAAGAAGTTCCATGGGAAGTAAGATGAAATCTTCAGTCAATACTGAGAAATCATGCTTGAAAAGCTGGTGCCAAGGTAGATAGACTTAAAACAGGTGGTGGGACGTGAATGCCAGGATAGGTGAATGAATAAGCAAACATGAGTAAATATAATAATAATAATAATAATAATAATAATAATAATAATAATAATAGTAATACTGCTACTAATAATAAAAATAATAATTATAATAATTATAATAATAATTATAATTCTAACAATAAAAAAAATTATAGTACTACTACTACTAATAATAATAGTAATAATTATAATAATAACAATAATAATAATAACGACGAGTAGGGTCATTTCCAGACAAATTGCATAATATTAAAAAATAATAGTAATTATTATAATTATAATAACAATAATAATTATAATAATGTTAATAATAGTAATGTTAATAATAATGTTAATAATAATAATAATAATAATAATAATAATAATAATATTAATAATAATAATAATAACATAATAATTGCTTTCAAGGGAACTTTCACTGCTCAGGAGTCCTACGAGCTGGGCTACTCCGGACGACATCACCATTAATTAACATTGAAGACCATAATAATAATAATAATAATAATAACTCTAATAATAATAATAATAATAATAATAATAATAATAATAATATTAACAATGACGATAATTATAATAATAATGATAATAAAAGATAATAATAATTATAACTATAATAATAATAATAATTATAATAATAATTGTAATAATAATACTTAGTATTATTATAATATTATTATAATTATAATAATAAAAATAATAATAATAGTAATAATAATAATAATAGTAATAATAATAATAAATATATAATAATAATATAATAATTTATAATAATAATAATAATCATAATAATAATAATCATAATAATAATAATTACAATAATAATCATATTAATAATAATATTTGTCTGAGGATACACGCCGACTTCCTCTTCCAGAACTTGTCGGCATTGATCCAACGTTTCAATGCGGTTCCATTTCGGGGCACTATGTCAAGATTACAAGCACCTGACAAGCGGCGACCCAGTTGACCTGTTGACAGATCCGTTGGTAATGCCAATGATGAATGATACCATAACTATTACAGCTAACAATAATAGTAATAATAATAATAGTAATAGTAATAATAATAGTAATAATAATAATAATAATAACAATAGTAATAATAATAATAAATTAGATGCTGATCAACCACCTACTGGTAAAACCTTCGGACGTCCTTTTGCCAAGGCTGTCCTGTGTCTGTGTATTCTCTGGAATTCTTCCCACCTCAACTCCTACTCCACTCCCTCCCAATCCCCCTCCGCGTCCCTGTCGCTCCTCTGCGATGGCCCTTAACGAGGGAGCTTTTGACACCACAATCGTTCGACTCCTCGTCTTGATTTCCTTCATTGGAGCGACGTCCGTTCCATCTGAACCGACGACGTGGCTCTCTATAAGATCCCAGTTGATGGCCAGCTCCGGGTGGAAGAGACTCGACGCCGACGAATTGTCGCTCACCAGCGACCCAGACTGGATCGCCCTCACCCAGTTCTCAAGAGTGTCGAGGACCAGGATAGGCGCTGGAGGTGTCCCTTCATGGCACTCCACCTGGAGGTCTTCATCCGTCATCGATACGACGGAGCTACAGCGGGTTTCGACTGTGCCCGTCTCAGATCTGCTCCCGTGTCTGAGCAGAGCGGCGTAGTACGTCTCAGCCTCCAGAGGATCGTCGGCCATCGACGGAAGGTCCAGCTGGTTGTAGTACTGCGTCTTGATCAACCGCTCAATCTCCACGTCCTCCACGTCAAGACCCGCCGCGTACTCGGCGGGGACTTCATCTAAGGCGTCGAGAGAAGCCCTGGTGACGTAGATGCCGAATCCGCTGTGCCTTACCCAGCTGCGGACAGCCTCGCTATCATCGTTGCCATGGTGCAGTGAGGATCTGATAGAGTTGATGCTTTCGATGTGGGCGGCAGAGTTCCTGAGGCTTCGAATGGACGCGATCAGTCGTTTCTCGCTGTCCCACTCTTTTACCTGGTGGAATGATGGCAGTGAGTTCTTTCCGTTCAGACTGATTTGTCCCTCGTCGGAAAGCATTCCGTGACTGAGTGTAATATCTTCACCAATCGTCAGAGTACTCTTCTCTCCTGAAGAGTCCGTCATTTCGTCAGCATCTTCGTCGATCTTCGTCACGTTATCTCCGTTCTCCTCTGTCCTCTCACTATCTCTTTCGCGACTGGTCTCTTCGTCGAGTCGACTCGCTTTACCTTCCTTTTCGCTTGCCTTCTTTTCTTCATCACCATCGTAGTTATCTTTGTCGTCTTCCGATACGGACTGAACATGTATCGTCAGCGATGACCTGTGGCTCATCGAAGGCGTCGTGTCGAAGAGCACTCGCTCTTGTTGGATCTGTCTGAAGCATCTTAGGGATGTGCAGTAGACCTCTTTCCCTCGCCTTCCATCACCAGAGTCAGGTTCAGGAGGTGCAACGCCAAGAGGAGTCTCATTGACGGCTAGTGGCATTGCTGACGAGGGTTCTTGTGTCGGTGGAACACTTGTTGGTGCATCTCTTACCTTATCTACTGCGATAGGCTGTGGCTTCTTCTTCTTCGGATGTATGATGCCTATTTCTGGAAGGACAGCCTAGAAAGACAGAGGCATTGTAGCTAAAGATAAAGATATTTTAGCATGAAGAAAAAGATATTTTAACTAAAGAAAAAGTTATCTTAGCTAATGAAAAGCATATTTTAGCTAAAGATAAACATATTTTAACTAAAAAAGATATTCTATTTATTTTAGCTAAAGACTAAGGTATTTTAGCTACAGATAAAGGTAATTTCACTGAAGACAAAGGTAATTTAGGTCAAGACAAAGGTGTTTAACCAAACACAAATGTATTTTAGCTTTTAAATAAACACCTTTGTTATAGCTAAAATACCTTTGTGTTTAGTTAAATTACTTTTGTCTTTAGCTAAAATACATAAAATATCTATTTTTAGCAACAGAGGCTGGAGAAAAGTTTGAAATCGATGATCGAAAGATTGAGGGAAGGGAAATTAAACGAGGCTGGAGAAGTGTGTAACAAGAAGAGACTTTATTATGAAGCGCAGGGATTAGGCTTTCTCCAAGAAAGCAAAATGAACAGAATGTATCAGTGGCACAGGGAGAGAGAATGGAACTGGTCGGAAAAGAGGGAGATTTACTCTGAAGAAGATATATGTAGTTTGACGGCAGTACGCACGGATATCCCATGACATTGTGTAGTTTTCAGCCTACAGTCAAATAATATGAACGGTGCTCACCGGCGATTTTGTTGATATTCTTTTATTTCTGTTCCTGACGTTTAGTTTTCTCTCAAGACGATTTATCTTTTCTAAAGAGAAGAACAGTGACATTCAGTTATTCTGTAGCTGTTTAGAAATTGTTTCTTTATGACTTAACGCATATGATAATAATAATTGAATGCGAAAAAGGGTGTAAGCGTTGCCTCTTAAGAAACGTCACAGAAAGTCGGTTAGGCCTACATTTCTTTAGTCATTGGTATTACTGACCCAGTAACTATAGTGGGGTTAAGCTCGGGTTGTGGTTGCAATCATAGAACCATGCAATGTAGATTATGAACATTCAGATATACAGACATACTAAGTAGCCCATAGTGAACTAACTGTTAGCGTATCACAGCCAACAAGGTGCTCACAACATCAGGCATGCACACATACACACACACACACACACACACACACACACACACATATATATATATATATATATATATATATCAGTGTGGGGCACGAGACCAAAACCTCGAGACCAAGACCGAGCGGCCCAAGACCAAGACCAAGACCGGGTGCTGCGAGACCAAGACCAAGACCAAGACCGATACCATTTTTTATAAACAATTCAATTTATTTGGTGAAGAATACTAATCTTAATAATGGTCCAGAAGACTATTTTACCCGGCCAGTCTGAACTTCTGTGGGTTCAGCCCTAGGCTTCGGCCTGAGAATATCGCACTATAAATTACTTGCAGTAGTCTATATGATAGGTTATAAATAAGACATCTGAACAAGTAGATTAGTGTTCCGTTTGAATGGTGTAGGCCTACCTGTACTCGGAATTGTAGGTTAACAGAGACTGTCCGTGGCCGACCACATAATAATTAGATTGTTCCAAAACCTAGAAATTTTTGAAAGCAAATTTTGAAATGGCTGGTTCTGTTGCAAATGCACATTTTTTCCTATAGTAACTTTTATATGTAGGTGGTCAGCACGTCGTAAATCAATAACAAGCGCGTAGGGCCTAAACATCCGGTGTCTCTAATAATCGAAAATAACCGACAAATATCAAAGAAATTGCTCTGATACGGCAATGACCAAGAACGCTAACCTAAGACAGCGATCAATCCCAGGACCGTTCCTTTAAGACCAAGACCAAGACCGACGCAGTCGAGACCAAGACCAAGACCGATGGTTCGAGACCAAGACCAAGACATATGAATGCCTGATGTTGTGAGCACCTTGTTGGCTGTGACTGATGAGTCTGCTTGTCAGTGAGATGCGTTCTGTATTCCTGCCATTGCTGCACATCAGGTTGGCCCAGCATGGACTGGAATCTCTCCTCTGATTCTTCAGTAGCAGCAGCAGGTCTTTCTCTTGAACCGACTGAACTGACGATGAGTGATGTGCGTTGGTTAATCCACCGTTCATCAATGGTTCAGGCTGAGTGGATGGTCTGAACGGAGGACCTCCCTTCATCTGATCGCAACAGATTAACAGTCGTAAGCGATGACTGCATCGAATGCTCCCATTTCAAACGGTATTTTAAGACTCGGTCTCTGTTCAGAATGATCATACAGTAACGGAAGAGGCTCCCGTTGGCATTGCTCTTGGACCCAAAGGTCCTCTCTGACTCATTAATTTTTATACTCGCCTTAGCTGTTATTTTCAGCTTGCTGGGGTATGGAGCGCTTCCGCTGAGTAGTAACCATTTACACGGGCGCTATACGCATAATTGTTATGAACAAATAACATTCGCTATTGTAGGCCTATACAGCTTAGCTGTGCTGACACCTTGAGTTTCAGCTTCAACGGACTCTCACTTCCCTTGGAGATTAGGCCTATACATAGTGTAATCTAGCCTATTGTCATCCAATTCATTCCAACCTAATCTAATTCATTCGCAAATTTATATAGCGCCGCTCCATGATGACTATCAATGGCTCCTGTGTTAAGTGTTTGAATAAAATCACTCATAATTGTTGATTCCTAACGGAGTAACCGCGCACCTGTGACTTGATTCGTGGTTTAGCGTTCTGCGTCAGCCAATCATGACGAAGAATTGTTTCAACGGATGGTCGAGCAGTTGGTCTGAATTGTAGGATAGATCGCAGGAAGAGACATAGTTCTACAAAGGAAGAAGGAAACATACAAAGGACAATATACGCGCAAGGCATCCATAATGTTTCACTTGATTCAAACCATCCTAAATGGACTGTGCCATACTACCCTAGCAATAGCTGTGCCTCTGATTCAAGTAGCCTACGTATCGACTACCCGCACGTGATTCTCATGTTCAATAGCAACTGTAATTGTCGGTGTTTATTTATATAGCGCCAATATATGATAAACTTGTTGGAGATAAGACTGCTTTGGATGTGACGTGCCTTTGCGTGAAAGAGACGAGGTCTACATGTATCTCGTGAACATCAGATTGCGTAAATTATTATTGGCGGATGTTGAGCAACATGGATTATTGATAGAAATGCAATAGTTTTAATGGTTTGGCTCCGTAGCCAATTTGTTAGAGCGTTCGTCTTTCAAGACGGAGAGTATGAGTTCGAGTCTCATCATCCTCTGAGGAGATTTCTGGATAATAACGTTCAGTGAAATAATGTCTTCACTTGACACCTACGTCACATTAGCGCCATCTCTGCTTCGTCATTTGAAATTGGCTCTTCACAAATGCATAGTATCAATCAGATAGTCGATCAATCAATGCAAGTTATATAGCGCCTCTTCAAGATAACTATTCAGAGGCGATCCCGACCAAGGTCCGGTCAAAAGGAGTCTTGAGAAGGTTATAGAGAGGGCCAGACAGGACGCACAGTAGAGATTGCAGGTCAGATGGGAGGCTGTTCCAAACACTCCATGGGACCCACAATTGCTCTTTTCTGTCTGGTGGCAGTGTGAGCATTTGGAACCACAAAGTCGCCTCTAGAGGCCGAGCGAAGAGATCGGCGACCAGAGCAAGCTGACAGGTGAATAGATCTGGAAGATAGGCAATACTATTATTACAGTAATAACAATAATAAAGCACCATCCCCCATTTCTTTGCATTTCTATTATTGAAGTTAAGTAAATGACGGTTGAGTAGTAATTGAGGTTACCGACGGAGAGGCTGCGACGAGTGAAGTCGAGGCAATGCCAACAGCTGTAGACACTCAGGTGTTCGTCTGTGAAGGGAAGGAACTTGTGAAGAAGGAAGTACAGCAAGATCCCACTACAAACAAAATAAACTGATTCCAACAACTAGCCTATACACGTGGAACACCGTCTCTCGTCTCTATAGAATTTTGTGTACAATAGGAAGTAGAGCAGACACTAAAGGTGATCCCAAGAGGCAGCTGTGGCCATGAAGTGTTATCAAAATCATTGTTTAGCCTCGGAATATCATTGCCCTCTTCCTCGCCCTCTCATGTGATGAACTAGTGCATAATTTGTTATTCGAACGTTGCTATCATAATCATGTATACAGGTCGATACACGATTGCGTAGGTTGTATAATTATTAGATTTTAATTCGCTGACTATACTTGCATGGACCAAATGTCGGATAGGAATCCGTTGTATTCATGTCCTCTTAGAATCTCTGGAGCCATGTAACCGGGAGTACCGACCTTTTGATGAAGAGGAAAATCCCGATGCGGAAGAACACACGCCAGACCGAACTCTATTCAACAATAGAACGCACCAAGTCTTGTCATTATCATTGTTATGATTATTGTTGTAATAACAGTTATATTTGTCATTGTTATTGTCATTATTATTATTATTATTATTATCATTATTATTAATATTATTATTTATATTATTAATATTATTATTATTATTTTACTATAATAATAATTATAATAAATATTATTATTAATTATCATATTCGAGAAGTGAGGCCACGTATGAAGCTAAAGATAATCAACATGTAGCCACACTGCATTTTGATCAAAGCTACTGTACGAAGATCGCGCTAGCACTGATTGTCATTCAATGCAAGCCAAGCTCTCGCTGTTCAATAGCGATTAATGCCAGATTAGTCAGCATAAAAATGATCAAATGAAGACGACGAACTAAGAAATAAGATTACCGGCGATTTTAACTGTTCCAAGACTGGTCAGTAAGATATTTGTACATGTTAAATTTCTAAAACATAGAAGTCGTTCACATGTCATTAACCAGAGCAAATGAATGCTTTGTCACCATGTACCGCACTTGGGACAAAAGCGTGTCAGCCAACCTTTCATTCCAACAATCTAGAACCTACATACTACCTAAATTATGGAATTAATCCGTACAAATCCACATTGTTCCCTCTGCTCTAATACTCATGGAAATGCTGACAGGGCTTGGTTTGGGCTTGGTTTGGGCTTGGTTTGGGCTTGGTTTGGGCTCTATATCCACCAGATAATGTAGCTCCAATCCAAAGATATGTGGGCATATCTAGAGAATTTATAACCAATGCTTGCCATTCATGTAAGCGTAAGATATTCGATAATATTGACAAAAATCACATTTTCATAGTGGAAACATAAAATATAAAATGAAGAACAAGTGAATCTGTAAATTATAAGCAGGTACCTGAATTTATCTTTAAAAAGATTCAAGCACCAATGTGCGGCTATTTAAGTGCGCAAATATAACTGGCCAACTACATAGTGATTTAGACATAAAATTAAATGACGCCATTCAGAATAAAACTGTGAACAACTCATTAAATATGGATATACTGTATGATGATATGAACGTATGGGATACAATGAGACATGATTATGATTGCCTGTGGACGACATCCAATCGTTGAAGATGTCGTAGTCCTTCTAGAATTCCTTTCATTATGTCACAACATTCCTGCTCCGTGAACCCGTTGCGAGGCACTAGCGACCCGAGGCTTCCCTTCTCCGGAAACTCCTGAACGAGGTAGATGGCGGTCGCCGTATGAAAGACTTGGTACAACTTCAGCTGAATGTACATTGTTGACAGACGCCATGTTTGACTCAAGTGAAAAGTCTAAGGCTAAATTAGCACAAAGTTATTTCATCCTATATATACGCATTATATAAATATATTATAGGCCTACATACTGTATATATGTATATGTGACCATCAAAAAACTACATTTGTATGAGCCGCACTTATTTAACGCCGAAATACGTAGGTGTATGGCCTAAGTCATGGGATCTAGCCTCTTTGTAAAAGCGCGGTATATAGGTCTGTTGCCTTCTGTCTCTGTGGACCTCACTTTGCACGCTTTCAGGCAGACATCAGAGACCTATCAGCAGCTGAGTTTTTGTATGTATATTGAATATACCAACGACATAATAAATTATATGACCTGCTTCTATAGCAACACGGCACGAATAGTGAATAATCTTATATACCAACGACATTATACATGTATGTGACCTATAAAAGCTTTCTAAATGTGCATTGGCCTAAGAGATGCTTAGAGGGCGCTTTTATACAGGTGAAGCCGTTCTGTAACTGCTTAACGACGCTAGCTGTGTCACAAGACTCGTAGAAATAATTATGATTACATTAGCGCACACTTTGCTTTTATGATTTGTTCGGCCTAAGTACTGCTTACATTATTATATATGGCCTGCTATTTTTGAAATGTATTCTTCATCTAAATGCAGAATTGGCTCAGAAACTTCCAAATAAGAGAAGACTACGAATGAACGGACAGGACACCATATCCAGCTAAAATACTCGCTTGGGACCAATATTAAGCTGGTGTGGCACAGTGGCCGATTAGTTAGAGCGGTCAGCCCGTGACGTTCAGTGTGCGCTGAGCGAGCGAGCTCGACCCTCGTCTGGGGAGTCACTATGTAGGGACCTTGCAAGTCCGTCGCGCACAATTGCTATGCAGTACAACTGCAATTGCGCGGACGGGACATGTGCACTTCTGAGCAAAAAAATTGGAAGGGCGATATCAAATTTCAGAATAAAAAACAAAAATTTTGATTTTTCGTAAAGCCCCCGTGGGTCCCATTTGGTGGCTCCTGTGGAAATTTTATAGATGTAAGAAATGCCCCGAAATGGGACAAGAAGACTAGCGATGGACAGAGATAAGAGTAACAGTTTCTTGGTGGTTGGACCGCTAAGGGGCCGTTCACATATTATATAACGCTCAAGGGGTAGGTGGGTGGGTTCCGGTTTTGTTAGCGTTATATTGTGTAGGGTGGGGGGTAGGTTGAGGGTTTCGTTATTAACAAATTTTTTTCAGCTTATGCTATTTGGAATATTTGCCTGCCAATTGGAAATTCCATTTACCACGGACCTTCATTGTGTAATCGAAGTTCACTATACGTTGTGAACCAAAACTATCACCATCAGCTGCCACCTGGCGAATTGATTTGACGTCCTTACTTATTATTTATAAATCCACTTTTAGCAATTTCCGGTTTAGAAATTTTAACAATTTCCTGTGCATAGCTTTAAACGCTCTTAAATTCAATTCTCTGTGACTTGTTTTGATTCTGGTTCAAATAAAAATTAATTCACTTAAATAATTGCTTCGGTAGGTATTATCAAGATGTTTGATTTCATTTTCTATAGTATGTGTAAATAGTTTATATGTTTGCTTAAATACCCAATTGTAGGTGTAGTATACACTGTATCATACGCTATTAAATAGGTAGGTCTAAAGCTGTACCGCGAACCTATCGATAAATACCTGATAGTGCAATATTAAACCAATCGATTCTGTGTGATATTGTAATTCTCATTTCTAGTGCAAAACAGGAGGGGAAAAAATGAAGTTTTTAGATAGGATTTATGTCTCTAGCATGTATTATCATGCTGTATTAGTAGGCCTACATGTAGATACATGGTGACAGTCATAGACTACCCAATTAGTTACCGCAATTAATACAAGTGAATTCAGCGCCATTAAAACTCCGATTATTAAGCTAATCAGGCCTACTTTCTATAAATGTTAAAGGGTTTTATTATGGTTTGAACTCTTTTAAATGTATGCTGTCTTCATGCTGTATTAGTGAACTTTATTAATGATTCGTGGATTTCTAGTATTAAACGATTAATGTGCTAATTTCCATAGTCTAGTAACTAAATTACAGTACTAACTAACGTAATCTAGTCACTATTAAAGCGCTAACTAACATTGTATTGTTATAAAAGTTTCAAATTATGCAATACAATTATGTCAATTGTATGTCTTTTAATGTTCTTATAGACTGGGGTAGGGTAGGTAGCATATCTGTTTTATAATATAGGGGTAAGGGGGGTCACAGCTGCTGTCATATAACGTTATTAGGGGTAGGGGTGGGTCAAAAATTGAGATGTTTGCGTTATACAATATGTGAACGGCCCCTAAACCTACAGGATCTACTTCTTCGGCGATCGTGAATAAGGCAATAATCCGGTGTCTTGCATTCTGCTTTCGATTGACGCGTTAGAAGTCTGGAGATCACGATGGCGACTAATTAGTAAGAACTTAATAATGATAATATAATATTAAATGCATTCGTTTCAGGTGTCTTTAAACTGACCACATTCGGATGACCAGAAGTCAATGCGTGTGCTGCAATTTCGTTTCTCACTTGATACCAATGAGTCTCGGATTTATCGGTTATCTTTACTCCAACCTAAATAGAAAAAATATCATAACTGCAACAGGAACGAATGAACAGTGCGAACAAGTGAAATAAAGTAAGTTCTTCACATACATTTCGCTAACGATACTCATACTCTAGGTCTATCGTATGCTATGGTCGTGTGCTCATGTCTGAACTTCGCAATCGTCATTGCAAGCTCCAATTCTATAAATAACTATTCTGAAGGTAAGCGCAGAGCAGCAGCGTATTCGCGAGGGCTGCTCGTTGGAAGGAAAGCAATGTCAAATTAGGCTTACAATTGTATTGTCTAAGACCTCGTTTACAAAATTGCATTCCGCGAAGCCCTAAAGTTTCGTGAGGAGAAGACAAAGGTTACGCTTAAAACTTTCAGTGTGAACAATAAGCTTCAAACAGTTTAAAATAAATTATACGAATTTATCTTAGGAGACGTTTTCCTTAATATACGTATGGCCTTATATGAAAGAGAATTCATATATCATTGTCAGCGATATTTGTGTTGCTATTAGGCTAATCAAGACCTAAACCTATAATTGTCTGCATTGTGAGCAGAATATGTTCAGTTTTGGACGGGGGTTCGGCCAAAAACTTAAGAAAAAAAGGGTTCTGCGGTCAAGATAGATTGGAAAACGCTGGCCTAAGAATTACAGGCCTACCTTTGTTGCGCCATCTTTGGCAATCTCCTCAGCGACGCTTATCTTACAGTTGGTGCCGTAACATGTGGCCGAGTAGATGTATCCGAATTCTCCTTTGCTGACCAGCCTCTGTAACGTGTATCCCTTAAGCAGCAGTTCGGCATAGTACAGCACCTTCCACACGCAAGCCGTGTCAACCTCGTACGACCTATAATCTCTTGCCAACATACTGCGAATCTGTTGAATATCCTCCATGAAATGCTCCACACTGGGCTCGATGTCGGGAAAGTAAACACCATCGTCGGTTCCGCTAAAAATCCCCTCTGTATTTTCCTTTCCTGCTCGGAAAGCCAGGAAGTTTATCTGTTCCTCAGTTAGTCCACCATTATTTCGATCGGAAAATAGTTCCTGCTTCTGGCGAAATATGTTCCCGTGTTTCGAATTCTTCCATTGGTTCGGTGTTTCGATGAATTTGTCATCAAGATTTGAACGATGCCATCGTAGGGATAAGAGTCTTTTGTAGACGGGTGGAATTGGCACCTTTCGTCCAGACATAGTTCAGTTACAGGTCTTATGCGTCCATTCTCGCATTGTTTACCAAATCCTAATTAATATGCTTGCGTCATGCCTTCGTTATATTTATTTTGTAATGACGTATTCTGATTAGTTACGAAAGTGTTCTTATTATGTAATCAGAATTAACAGATTGCCTTGTAGGCTTGTTAATAATAGGCCTAGATTTTGTACAATAGTTAGTTAATTGTATACATGCCTATGATTATGAGCCTAAACAATGTGATATGGCTTTGGTTTAAGTTGTGCATTAAATCTTTAAAATCAAAATAGACCAGTCGCATAATTTAGCATAATTGCGACGACTCCATGGATTTGTCTAAAATCGTCTGCATGCTATGAAAGTGAATGGCTTCATGAAATTCTTCCGCTTGCTTTTACGAATAGGAGCAAGATAACCGGCTAAACAGCGCGGAATTAAAGAAGGATAACTCTATCGGAGGACAATGAGCAGTGAAGACAAAACATCGGATGGATGGAGCTTTTTCTACCCATTATCCGTTCTCACAAGTCGCAAGTTATGATTCGAACCTTTAGCCTCCTGAGCGACACACCATATATCACCCATGTTAGAGCACTGTCGATTTCCATGGCTTCCTCAACAATCCATAACCTTACCTAGGCTAAGCTGTCACAGTTAATGTCTCTCCGCCCAGATAGGGTCATACCTAGCCTCCGATAAGGAACGCCTGCATGGGAACGCTCATGAGAATGTAGCGTTTTTACCATATCTGCCGCTAGGGAATCTTTGATCTGCTCGCTGCTATGGGTCCCTTGGTGCAACGGCCGTCGACTGCTTGCCGCCGACGAGGGTCCGTTTGGTCTGCCAGCGCAATCAGTTCTTTGATGTGCTGCGCTGTTTGCCGCTATGGGTCCTTTGATCTGCTCATATTGACGAGCCATTTGACGTACTCTACAGCTGTGCATGCTTAACTGTGCAGAGTCCGGGGGGACTCTGTAGGGTCCGGGCGACTCTATGGGCTGTAGGGTCCGGGGGGACTCTATGGGCTATAGGGTCCGGGGGGACTCTGTTGGGCCTGGGGGGACTCTATGGGCTATAGGGTCCGGGGGACTCTGTTGGGCCCGGGGGAACTCTATGGGCTATAGGGTCCGGGGGACTCTGTTGGGCCCGGGGGGACTCTATGGGCTGTAGGGTCCGGGGGGACTCTGTAGGGTCCGGGGGGACTCTATGGGCTATAGGGTCTGAAGGGACTCTGTTGGGCCCGGGGGGACTCTATGGGCTGTAGAGTCCGGGGGACTCTGTAGGGTCCGGGGGAACTCTATGGGCTGTAGGGTCCGGGCGGTACTCTGTTGGGCCCGGGGGGACTCTATGGGCTGTAGAGTCCGGGGGACTCTGCATGGTCCGGGGGGACTCTGTAGGGTCCGGGGGGACTCTGTAGCGTCCGGGGAACTCTGTGGGAAGGTCCTTGGCTATAAATAAGAGCGCATTTCGGTACAGTTGGTTCATTCGAGTTGAGTGCGTAGTCAGAGTCAGTCAAGGTTCAGTCGACAGTCAGAGAGTTTGAAGTTCAGTCGGAGCAGTATATGAGTCTGGTTCGAGTTGTCTAGAATAGTAGGGCAGTCTGCTCGAGTAATACTGTAGTATAGTCGATGATGTACGAACTTTCCATGTATTCTGTTCGCTGCTGTTGAGAAGAAACGTTGTTAAACTCTTCGGACTGTGTTTCTTTTTCTGCCGAAATATACTTCCTCGCCATCTGATTCTGCCATCGACCGTCAAGAGGCTGTCGCTGTTGAAACTGTTGCGAAGACCTGTGCCAAAAAGCCAGACCTTACTACGCGGATATTTAGCAAGAGGGAAAGCTTCGAATTCGGCCTCCTGGGTTGTACCAGTGAATAGAAGGAGGTATTGGAGTCTTCCCCGGGGCGTGTTGCCGTGTCCTGCTGCTGCCTGGCAAGAGCCCGAAGTCGAACGAAAAGGAGGTTCGCCATAAGAACAAGGTTCAAAAGGCTAGGTTTGTGATGCTACTTAGAGCATTAGTCTTCCCTACAGTCCCAGATCTTGCTAACATTATATAGTGCCTAGGCGATGCCTAATTCTGCTTCTTCGTTTCACACAACTTCGAGTAGGTTTATGGTTGTATGTCCTTCAAAAGCTCTTATCTCCACTTCACTCCTCCCATTCACCAATTGAGATCTACAATAAGGCACAGAACCATAATTTTATAATCCCAACAAACAAGACAACACAGATCTGTAATAAAACATTTAGATTATTTTGCAATTCTAACTACTTTTTTATATATAATTATCGTTTATTTTTCGTTTGTGCGCTTTTGTCAGGTTGCTTTAATCGAATATGTCATCTAATCCACATAATCCTGAAGTATATATAGGCCTCTGACGAATTGTCATGACGGCGAAACACGACACCTGGCGAACTAAAAGTTCTACATATTTTGCCGGATGTAAACGGTCTTGGTAATTTATAATCTTTGTTAAACACTACAAGAACTTAGTCGTCGGTTACTAATGACAACAATTCTGTTGTTATTTTGATTTTTCGATTTGGTGGTTCTATTTTCCAAATAATTCATTTATTTTCTCAAAGGTTTTTGCATATTTGCTATTAAATCAATCAGTGTTTGTCCTTTTTCGTATGTCATGTTCGTTGATTATGTTCGAAATAATTTGTCAAAGCTCGGAGATGATGAGTGCTCCACATGATGCGTTTGTAATATAGCGTGGTACAGTTATGAGTCCAATCCACAGAATATCAGTAACTTGTGAACAAGCAGTGGTAAAACGTTAGCGTATTTTAGTCTTGTGAAATTTTGCACAAAAAAACAATAGCGTATTTTATTATTATAACGACATTCATCAATCCAGCTTCCATTTACGTATATTGCTTTTCACCAATCCAGCTTCGATTTAGGTATATTTCTTTTCATTTATGGAGCTTCCATTTACTATTGCTCAAGGTCTATTTCTTTTTCATCAATAGAGTCTTGATAAACAGCTTTGTTTATATCGATTCCACTTCCATCATAAAGACATTCTCTAACCAAACCACCTACTATTTGAGCATATTTTCATCAATCCAGCTTCCATTTTAGCATTGTTCCTTTAATCAATCCAGTTTCTACTTGCATGGTCGTTTTTCATCGTTTCTGGCTCCATTTTAGGTAAAATTGGACATATATTCGCGTCAAATATTAAAATACACTAAAATACGAGTGGACGATAAAGTCAATTCTAAGATACACTAAAATATGAGTGAACGAGGCAGTCAATTCTAAAATATGCTAAAATACGATTTTACTCAAACATGGAGTTATGACGGACCAGGACCAAGCTATCTAAAGGTTACAGCATAGTCTGTATTGCTAGATTATTTTCCAATAACATGATGCGGCTAAATTAGAACTCCCTGTCATGCAAAGTGAACTACTCATCCCTTTGGCTTGACCTTCCACAGTACTCCTTGAAATCCTCACCATTGTTGGTACATCCTGTTGGATTAGGTTGCCTAACAACCGCCATAATGATGGTCCAACGGATGAGAAGGAATAACATGATGAAATGCAGGACCAATAAGTCTCCATGCACAAGCTGCACTTTTCTAATAAACCTAAAATTCTAATAAAATTTTTCACTAAAAGGCAGAAACAGTGAGGCAAAATGTCACGACAGTACTCAATCCATACATAAACTGATATTCCCTATCTGACTCGCTCTTTGATCATAACCGGGGTGCTTCTGTTTCTGCCCGTATTCTTAAGATTTTTTTCACATGGGATTTCTCACACTTGGGGTGCCTCTGATTAGATTATAGAGGCGCTATAGAAGTATGTCCATACAGTACAGTATTAGAGTGTGTAAACTCGATGAATGTCTAAATCAATGTCATTTAAGAATAAATTGCTGTTGCCATTTTCTTATTAAATTCAAGATGTTAAATTTCCAGTTTGTCCTGAAGAGGGATCAACATGCCGCCAAAGAAGCGGCCAGGGAAGGTGTCAAGGATGACAGAGGAGGAAAAGGCCAAGTACATGGAGGAACAGTGCCTAGCAGAAGAGAAGGCAAAGAGAGACAAGGAAGAGATGCTAGCTCAGTTCCTCAAGGTTTTCATATCTATTTTTATTTTTAGTGTTACTATTATTATTATTATTTCTATTACGTGTACTATTATTATTGTTATTGTCATTGTTACTGTTACTGCTGCTGCGACTATTACTATCTGTATCATCATCGTCGTTGTCATCGTCATCATCATCAATATTGTTGCAACTACTACTTCTATTATTATTATTATTATTAATATTATTATTATTATTGTTATTACTATTATTATTATTATTGACATCAATATTCTCTTTAATATCACTGCTACTACTTCTATTATTATTGTTAATATTATTATTATTATTATTATTAATGTGTAATTTCTGCGATGCCTGTGTCTAATGCACAAGGCTTTGACCAATAGCAAAGAAAGGCCAATCTGTAATCATATCAATATCCAGATGAGAAGTTAATTGAAATTTTTTTTAAATATTTAATTCGTTTTACAACAGGTGATCTTTTTGGTAGCACACTTGCTACATAATACAACTATTGATTGTTTGAACATTTTGTGAAAACACCTCGGTATGCTCCAATCTACACGATGATACAGTCAGGATGATTAAACAGTCATTGGAACATGAACACAGCCACTGATAAATGTTAGATATGATACAATGGTCATGTGGTGTGGTCCTTTTGATGCCAGGTCAGGACCTGGGGAGGGGTCAAGGCTTCTGACCACAAGCAATGCCCTGACCAAATGATTCCCTTCCAGAGATACAATGATTCTGGTTGCATTTAAAAGAAAAAGCCACTCATTTAATGCAGTTTTATGACTTTTTAGAACAAATTAGCGAGAGAAGAGAAGGCTTCGAAGTTCAACGAGAACAAATTGAACCAACAATGGCGCAACTACATGCGTGAAGCCAAATCGAAGGAACTAAAGAAGGAACTGGAGATACTAAGTCAGACGTTTGAGAGGGTGGTCGATCGAAAGGAAAGCGTCATCAAGTCCCTTGGGAAGGACCTTCTGGAGGCGGAAGAGCAGAAGGCCATGGCATTTCGGAGACATATCCAGACCATTGACTATCTCACTGGTATGGTTGCTTTATGAATGCATGGATCAGAAAACGTTTATAGCTTACTGTAAGCATATCATGTCAAATGGTTCACCACCAAATGGTTGACAACAGATGGTTCACTGACAAATGGCTATAGTTGATGACTCTGTTGATAATAAACTGGCAGGTTGATGACAAAATTAATGGCTCACTGATAAATGGTGAGCGACAAATGGTTCATTGACAAATGGTTCACCAACGAATAGTTGACGACAAATTGGTCTCAAACAAATAGTTCACGACAAATGGTTCACTGCCAAATGATTCACGACAAATGGTTCACAAAGGATGATGGTTTACTGACAAATGATTCACAGACAAATGATTCAAGACAAATGATTCAAGACAAATGATTCACAGACAATGATTCACAGACAAATGATTCACAGACAAATGATTCACAGACAAATGATTCACAGACAAATGTTTCAAGACAAATGATTCACAGACAAATGGTTCACAAACATATGGTTCACAAACAAATGGTTCACAAACAAATGGTTCGTTGACAAATTGTTCACTGATAAATTGTTCACTGATAAATTGTTCACCGACAAATGGTTTACCGATAAATGGTTGATAACAAATGGTTCACGGACAAAAAGTTATGATTCGCCCACTATATTAGGTGAAGTGGGACTTTGGATGGATTACAATAATTCTTGCTTAAATTGAAGTTGGATTAGCTAACATGATGGTCATCAATCAGACTTCCATACATTGACTTTTATAGAGAAAATGATCTGCTAAGATGTCTCTGAGCTCTGTCGTTGTCTATTGCAGAGCTGCTCAGCAAGATGATGGATGTGTTGCATCGGATGTTTCTGGAGGAACAGTCGACGCTCATCGAGGAGTTTGATTCGGAGAAGATGATGCTCATCCGGAAGCACGAGGAGGATGTGACCCGGCTGCAGGACATCATGTACGCCATGGACCAGAACTTCATGGAGAAGGAGATGGAGATGAAATCAGACTTCCAAAGTACAAGAGACGAAATCAAGAACAGGGTGACTGCATTCAATGATTCATGGAATTGTGTAGTAGGACTAGTTGCAGTTTGATGATGCTGTGTTATAACAATGATCATCAGCATTGCCCTCCTCCTTCATCCATGATTGGGACTGGCACTGCCAAACTGCAAGGAGTGGCAGAGTATTTGGATCAGTGGATCGTCCGATTCTTATTTAAGCAAGTGTTATCTGCACAATAGTACAGTGGTCAGTGTGTCCGACTGGCAGCCCAGATGTCTTGGGTTCAAATTCCCCGTCAGTGTAGAAATATCGTTTTGAGATTTAGACAAACAGAAGATGAGGAGTTCTTGTCATATGTTGTTAGGCAATTTATTCAAACGACAATACGATCATTATATTCGTAGCATAGAGATTATTTTCCGGAGTGCATAAAAATAGATTGTAGTTCTTTGTTTTGGTTTAAGAACTTGGAGGAGAAGCACGCTCTTCGCATTCAGCTGGAGTCAGTGGTCGAGGATCTTTGGAATCAGTTCACTGCGGCTCTTAAGAACTATCAGGAGTCGACCGAAGATAGGAAGAAGGCGTACGAAGAGCTGAAGAAACGAGATGAAAGGAGTGCAGCTGAGATCGATATGCAGATGCGTAAACTGCAGAGAATATCAGTAAGCACAATTGTAACCTGTAAATTTCTAAAGTGGCACTTGAAAGCCAAGCGCAGGGCACAGCTTATTCACAAGTGCGGCATCAAATCAGAGGGTTTGTCCAAAGGATGGTCTATGGTAGAGCAGAGTCCGGTTTTCCGGAGGTCACCCTCTTTAGGGTGTCGTTTTGGTCGAGGACTCACAGAGGGAATGTCAAGTGAGGATTCTGGGTAAGAGTTCTTGAAAGGGGGTGAGATTTTAGGTTAGAATGTAATTAGACAGATAACTGTTTTTAATTAGTAATGTATGTTGCGTCAATGTCCGCTGCACAGACATTAAATGAGTTTATCTTTCTTTGGTCCTATGTGGTTGTTGTAGTTTCTGTAAGACTTGCTGTTTCATTTCTTGTCTTTGCTTCTGTTTCAGTTACTAACTTTCTGGGCATTTAGCTGATTACTGCTTGATTGATTGATTGATTGATTAGTTGATTGATTAGTGTGCAGAAGATAATGGTGCTGTAGAAATGAACTAAATGGTAAAAACGGGCTTCTTTAGATTAGAACAGCTTTTCCTAAACTGTGTTCTGCAGAACCCTAGGGTTCCATGAGATAAAGACAAGGGTTCTGCAGTAAACTCTCAATGTGAACAGATGGATGCTTTTTGTTTAACATCTGTGTATAACTTTATATGAAAGAGAATTCATATGTCATTGCTATCAATAGTTGTGTTGTTATTTTACTAACATTGGCGAAATGCTATAATTGTCTGCATTCTGAAGCATTTGTACCTACCACAGCACAGAATGTGTTTAGTTTAGGACGGGGTTTCCCCAAAGCAATTTGAGATTAAAGGGGTTTCGTGGCTAAAGGGAGAGATTTATGTGGTCAACTGATTGGCTTGATAATGGGTAGGTATACGATGATGTATCGAAGATTGCTTTAGCAGCTTTTCAACAGCGACTGTTTGCTAATTTATGAGATTTACACTCTTTGTCATGGTCCCTGGAGGGGAAGCATTGAAATTTCATCCCTGCTTTAAGCCTGAGGAGGGAACATGATGGAATACCCTCATTGCAATTTTTTTAAATTGTGTAGACCCAATGAATATTAAAGCAGTCCAATCCTATACGTAGCAGCGTAATCATAATATTTTATACACTAACTAGTGTGCAACTTAACTCAGTGCAAATCAGTCACCATTGCCGCTAGTGTAAGTTTGTAATGTTGTTTTGATTATGATTGCTGTGCAATGCTGTTACATGGCTTCTTAAATGAAGAATGTGCACCTCCAAAGAGGCAGTTTTCCATCCCCACACTTTGAATCAGATTATAGCCTTGATGTTGAACAAAGGCATTAATGTCATTTTGAATCACTATGTGTATATATTTGTGAAAGGGTGTATTTATATAATGTGTAATTATATATATATTTATATATGTATGGACTTGTAAGACTGATCACATGTCAAAAGACCGACCATGCATTAAAGACTGATCACATATCAAATTTCTATGAAGAAAGTCATTGTTTTACGTTGCATATAGATACTGTCCACACGTTGACACATTGGACGATTAATGTTGATGAAAGGTTGTAGCAATTGAGTTGTTCACTAACATCAAATTCATTAAAGTCGATATTTTGTGGTTTTTTGCAATAAGTAAGTTTCTATGTAGATATTTTTAATAATTTGGGATATTCTTGCAATTAATTATTATTTATATATTTTTGTGGAAATTTAGGATAACATAAATATGTTAAAATACAAGATGGTTGGCAATGCAAGAGAGTGTGAAGATCGCAACAATTACCTTAAGGAGGTATTTACATTTGCCAATTATTTATTCTTTGTTTCTCCGATTTCCGTAGTTAGTGTTATTTACGATAGTTAATTGGTAGATATTCAATTGCAGTATCTCCTCTTCGAAGAGAGTTATTGTTACATGGATGCATGAAATGAATGAAGGGTTAAATTAATGCATGATTTGCTTGACATAATTTGGGCTTCAATGAAACTCAAGAAATTTGGAAACT
Source organism: Bimastos eiseni (assembly GCA_959347315.1). NCBI lineage: Eukaryota > Metazoa > Annelida > Clitellata > Crassiclitellata > Lumbricidae > Bimastos > Bimastos eiseni. The sequence continues at coordinate 6,783,955 of OY365810.1, read as the reverse complement.
GGAAAGGACAAATATTAAAGCAGTATAACTGGCACACCACTTTAGTTTACTTTTGAAACTGCACTAAACAAATATTTAATTGCAAACTATGAATAATTTATTTTGTAATAGGGTAGCATAGTTGTAATGAAATGCTATGTCAGTAACTACTTTTACAATAGACAATTATAATGTACTAAAGTGCGAGTTATGCTGCTCTCATATGTTTTCCACTTTCTATAGTTACATTGAAGCCTAAGCTAGGCCTAATTAATTTGTCATTTATCCAGAATCGTTTTCGACCATAATCCTTTGAGGCACAGTAGCTGTATACCCTTAATCTGAATCATATCAACAACAAATTTCCAATTGAGCAAATACAGGTTCTTATATACCAGACCAATCAGCAATAAGTCTGTGTATTGCCACTCTGTCATCAGTTTTAATGTTAAATGGTGCAAAAAAATGCCTACTCTTATTTACAGTAAATTATTATTTTTTAACACGCACCACGATTCAATCACCTGGCATCAGTCAATGTCTCTGAGTAATTGTGCTCAAACTCTTGCTCAATATCCCTGCATGGAAAGAGTACAGAGATGGATACTCAAACCCTTGCTCTCCGCATTGCAAGACGAGTGCCTCCACGTATCAGTGAATCGGAGCGTTGCAATGGAAGTAAATCGTGACACTAGTTTAACCTTTGACGACCCTGAGGCTGCTGCCGCTGTGGTTATCTTTGTACGGGTGATTTGACAGGAGAGGGACGTGATGGTGGCGCAGTTTCAGCGGCTGAAGGCTCAGCTGAGCAAACTGCGTGGATCGGAGAGAGAACGACTGCGGCGCCTCACGATGATGGTTGATGGAACGGAGAGGGAACTGAAGGCCAAGTGCACCAAGGTAACCACCGGATGATGTAATTATTACCTTCGTTAAACAGGTAGCACAGGTGTATTTATATCTATTCATATTGGGGGTTACTGAGTTAATAATTATATGCATGTTTGAGTTTTTATATGCATGTGAGGGCTACACTTAATTAATGACTAATGTCTATAAAGATAATGCTATTAGGCATAAATTGTGAACAATGATGATAATTATTATTATGATGATGATTTTTATTTTAGCAATAATAATGGTAATAATAATGATAGTGCTAATAGTTACGATGATGATAATGATAATCATAGTCATTATAATAATAATTATATTCATAATAATAATAATAATGATAATAATAATAATAGTTGTAATAATAATAATCATATGATCATAACAATAATTATTATTATTTTCCTGCCCTTAGGTACTAACATAATCATATTACCTAAAGTAATATTATTATATTTTATTATTATTATTATTATATTGCATAGGTTGGCACTAGACAGACTGTTGCGCTTTAGTTCTTGTTAGAGATGACAAGATGTCTCTGGTATTAATCGCAGTCCATCCTTTGTAATGCTGACTGTATTATAGGAAATTATTTATATGGTTTGCTGTCCCATAGAACTGGTCAAACATTAGTTATAAGCCACAACCTACACATCTCACATCGAGAGCTGAACTGAGATTGAAGACGATATGATTCCTTTTGTTATCGGTATTGTCAAGATTGAAAGGCGTAAGAGCACATCGTGTTTAATTTATAATAAGACTTATGTTGCCGGGAAGGGAATTAGTTTCACGTGAGGGATTGTTTGCAGTATCGATGGACACAAGACAATCTGACAATCTATGGCTACTGCAGATATGACTTGATGAAGAAATCCAAGCATCAAGATTTTGAGTGCAATAGCTATAAATTGACGGAAATGGTTTAATGAAATGATTTTCTCAAGTGGACTATATGGCTGAAGCAGTTTAGTTAAAGTGAGAGGAAACTGACTATTAGGGGCATGAGATATGGTGGTTGTAAATTATGCCACAATTGGTTTTTTCTAAGAATTACTTAATAGTTGCAATGTTTTATGATTATTATTTTTATGATTCTTTTATGCTTTGCTTCTTTATGTTCTTACATGAAAATTGTACATTGAATATTGCTGTTCAACAGAATTGAGGATAACGTGATGTTATCCCTAGAAACTGTTACTCTCAACAGAGCAACCCAAAGCCATTGTCAAGCAGAATGGTTTGGAGGTTGTTAAAGAGATAGCTGAGTGTCCTAATTAATTCGAGTGCGTGAAAGTGTAGTGGTGAGCATGCTAGAACGAAAAGTCAGATTTTCAAATCCCAGCCCAGGCAGAAATTTTCTTTCAGATGCCACATCCTTCCCTACCTTTTCCCTTGCCTTTTGATCACCCCATACAAGATGTGAATCAGGCCACATGACCTTACCCTACCTAGGGTTGAAGCCTTTGCCAAGAGAACAGTTATCTTGTATACGTTATAACTTATATGTTACGCTTCTATTTATGCCTCTTGTAATCTATTGTACATTTATATTTCATAATATAATAATAATATAATATTTTTTCTTAGTTACTTACTTACTTCTTCTATTTAATTAGTTATTGTTTTCTTCAGAGTGAACGAATTCTGAAGTTTGCCGAGATGTGTCGTGGCTTGGAGACCGAGGAGGAGAAGGTTCTTCCGTTCTACGCATCGACCCTGACAAAGGAAGAACAGGAGGATGTTGACGCAGCTGTGGCCGAGCCTCCAAGTGAACCTCTCGCACAGGTTAGTCGTCGTCTCTTGGTGATCAGAGGTTGAGAGGGTCATGCATGGGTGCCAGCTATGCAGGGAAATGTCTTTTCAGTGAGGACCCCCTCATGAATGTTTTGAGGATAAGTGTATACTAGAAGGGCAATAGCCTGTAGAAGAAATTTGGTAGGTTTTGTTTTATTTCTCTCAAGTGGTGTATCATGAGTAGGAAATAAGAAAAGCAAGAAAATGTAGTAAGGTTTTCTTCTCTTTTCAAGAATGTATCTTTCTTGTTGTTATTCAATCTTAATATGTATAGATGAAGGCCTGTATCCACAGGAAGAAATCAACTACCTCCTGGTTTTCTTTGTGTATTTTTACATACATATGTATCTGGCATGATTGGAGCAAATAAAATGATTTCAATTGAAAATGATTTGAATTGGGAAGATTGTATGTCATTGTTATTATTATTAATAATATTTCTGAGTATTTTTTGCTCCAAGGTGCCTTTGTGAACGACTATTTTAAATTGTTAATTATTTTCTTGTAACTGAGCAGGTGATTGTATTGTATTGTATGGTGTAGCTCCTCTCTCTTGTGTCCATCGATACTGCAGACAATCCCTCACGTGAAACTAATACAATCTATAATCTATACAACCTAATCAGAGCTGATCTCAATGCAAAAAGCCCTGTGAGAAATTAAAAGTCTGAAGAATACAGGCAGAGACAGTAGTACAACAAATAGCAAGTTATAGAGGGAATATCTGTGTGTTTGTAATTTGACAAACAGAATAATAATGATAATAATAACAATAATAATAATAATAATAAATTACTAATATTAATAATAGCAAGAAATATCTATATCTGTGCAGGTGATGTATGACTACACTGCGCTGGAGAACTTCTGGAAGCGCTACAACAAAGTGATGCTGGACAAAGTGTCACTGGATAAGGAAAGAGCGGAACTGATGGCGCAGAATCAGCAGCTAAGGATGTTGCTCAAGCAGTATCTCGATGGCATCTCTGTCAATGACGACATATTGACGAAGGCCAACCCTCTGCTCATCGTCAACAACAAGACTAATGTCAAGTATGTAATCCATTGTCAAGTATATCTACTCTGCATAGGTTGTCAAGTAATCTTCATTTATGATAATAAAGACCATAAGAGACCCAAGTGTCTCATATAAACATTTGCCTTGTCAAATAGAACATTCTGAACACGTTATTTCTAGTGATTTTTAAAAGGTGCTGTAGATAGGCCTATAAATGGTCAGATACATGTGCATAAGTAAATACATACATGCCTACATATGTGCATACATATGTGATCCCTATTTGGGTCTCCTGTGTAATCACATGTGTGGTTTTTTGTTCTTGATTTTCAGGATTACCAAATAAATACAATTGATTGATTGATTGGTTGATATATTAATGCTTGCATGCATACATATATATACATAAATACCTACCTACTTGCATGCATACATAATTATGTGCAAATGCATGCATACATTCGTATATGCATGCATGTATATTATCTGTATGTGTTATTGTAGACTGAATGTACCTCTGATGGATAAGCGCATTCGACGCCAGGGATCTGCTCCAAACCAGACGGTCATAGAAGCCGCACACGTAACGAAACACCTATTGGCGTAGAGCGACCCGCAAAATGGCCGCCGGAAGGACAGATGATTGGAAAGACGGATGTCAATTAGACTGGTGCTCTGTTTGCCGAAAGAACATGACGAACGCCATTTATGGTGGCGAAGGCAAACAGGGAATCAGCGTTTATGCGTGACGTGTACATAACACTAATGGCCAAACCCGATATTTAACGTAATACCACAGACTGTATTTTATGTTCCTGCAAATTTGGGTAATATGCCTTACGGCCGTTTACTCATTTCATTGGTATTGATCCATTGCAAAGCAATGTCCGATATTTTGTTCAATCTGTATAATTGGCTGAGATGAGTTGGAAAATAAAATCATGTAAAAAAAGTAGTTGATGCTTTTATATTTTGACCCATGCATTTTACATTAATTAAACTTGACACTTGTGTGACTGATTTGCGAATCGACAGTAGGTTTCTATTTAAGTTTTTATCTCTTATTTGCACTCCGAACAGGCAGACTTTCATCAGCTTATTGCTCCCTTCAGCAGACGAACGAACAGTTTGATGTCGCAAAGCACCCGCGGCATTAGCCAGTTGGTCACAAATTCCATCTGTCAGAGATTTAGTTGGTTAGAGACGCCATTCGTAGGCTGAGCGCGAGCCAGTTGGTCACCGGCTCCATCCGTCACTGCCAGACATGATGTGCGTTTTAATCAGATCCTGGTCGACGAATTCGAATATATAAGGCGCATCGACGAGTATGCTAGCGGTGCCACCTAGCGTCACTGCCAGAAAAATGTAGAGTTGTAGGCGGTCGATAACCATCGCTATGTAACGCCAGTCTTCCAGAACCTACGAAAAATATAGGCCAAGTCCCAAAACGATAGAATCTATGCAAGATGAACAGAGAGCAGATATAAGCCAAACGACCCTAAATATGCTAGTTTAATAACAATGTAGCCTATAGAAATCTCGGCAACGGTCCAATGGATAATGCACTTGAACAACTAGTTGCCCTGTTACAGGACAGAAATATTGGACAAACAAAATTAATATAATGAATTAAGAGAAAACGTAAATATAGACCAAAAGTTAATAAATATTCATGATTTACAACGGTGATATAGCCTAACCTAGGCCTAAACGATTCTGCAAAGACAATGATTTATAACAAGAGATATTATTGGAATCCAAACGGAACTAAAAGTGTAAAAAATAAACTTTATTATTTGCGCAAGAAGGCGTGCTCTCCTCATTACAGTCCGAATGACTGAATGACTGAACCGTACTCAATCGAAAGCCGTGTCCCAGGAGTTGAAGAAGGTTGAATGGAGAGGTGGTTGGTGGAAGCGCCGTTCCAATTAACGAAATGGAAAGTAAATCCTACTTTTGGTCGAGGTCTTCGATGGATGTGACAGGAATTGTCCACTTCCGGTCTTAAATAGGCCGCTGGGAAAAGTAGAGCAAGAATAGGAAATGGAGTGAGGAGGAAGAGAATTTGGAGGACGCGGAGTTGGAGCAGATGGAAAGGAAGCGGAAAGATTGCGGGAATAGAAGGAGAAATATACGTGAAGAGTAAGGATTTAACAGTATGGAAGAGGCGATAGGAGCAGACAGAGAATGAGAAGGAAATGGAAATGGAGGAAATGGGAGCATACCAGGTTCAGGAGAACACGTAGCATTGTAAGTCAGTATGAAACGTCTGTTTGCTGCTATTAGCGCCGAGGCGGATTGAGAGAAGAATGTAAAAGATCGAAGGAGGAGATTAGAGCGTGCCCCAAGCAAGGCTGTTTGGATCGATGAAGAGGAAAGAGCCAATCAAAGCGAATGAGGAAAGAGGGAATACTGTACGATAGGAGATGGAGGAACACATTCGCTGGAAGACAGAGAAGGAATGCTCGCCGATAATATAAATGATGGTCATTGAAGTCGTATAATGTGTTGAATGAGTATCACGTGATTGTACAAGACACGTATGCATTATACATAACTACTAATTCTATTATTGTGATAATAATAATAATTATTATTATTATTTCTATCATTATTATTATGAGTAATTATTCTTAGTAGTAATAGTATGGAGTTAATTGTTGTTGTTGTTGAAAGTGGTAGTGATAGTAGTCCATATAAATTATGATACCAGGTTATGATATTCATTCATCATTCGTTTTGTGAATAAATATACATGTAGGCCTACCACCCTTCAAGAAACTTAATCAGAAGCAGTCCCATGCCACATGTAGGCCTAAAGATAATAGTACTTGATTGACTTCTTACATATATATATATATATATATATATATATATATATATATATATATATACAATTATACAATGTGTATGCTTATAATTATAATTTTATTTATAATATACAAGTTTAGGAATTCTAAGATAAGACGTCGTTCCTATTTAATGTTCTGTCCAATTTCTTTCATTTGTTCAACAAAATCAGTGGAAGGATTAACAAAATATTCCACGTGTGTTCAATGTATCATTGAAAATATAAATAAAATGTGTCATTGAAAATATAAATAAAATGTGTCATTGAATATATAAATAAAATGTGTCATTGAAAATATAAATAAAATGTGTCATTGAAAATATAAATAAAATGTGTCATTGAATATATAATTAAAATGTGTCATTGAAAATATAAATAAAATGTGTCATTGAAAATATAAATAAAATGTGTCATTGAAAATATAAATAAAATGTGTCATTGAATATATAAATAAAATGTGTAATTGAAAATTTAAATAAAATGTGTCGTTGAAAATATAAATAAAATGTGTCATTGAAAATATAAATAAAATGTGTCATTGAAAATATAAATAAAATGTGTCATTGAAAATGTAAATAAAATGTGTCATTGAAAATGTAAATAAAATGTGTCATTGAAAATATAAATAAAATGTGTCATTGAAAATATAAATAAAATGTGTCATTGAAAATATTCACACATATACATTATGTAGTGTATATTATCCTATCAGAGGGTTAACTGACAGCAGACAGACAGAAGAAGACTGGAAGGCAGACGGATAGACAGAACTAGCCACAGGGAGCGAGACAAATAGAGAGACAGATTGACCTCTAACCTCTGCGTAGTCGTCTTCGTTCTTGAGATGTGCAGCGATGAACTTGACGGCATCAAGAGCCCTCTGCCTCTCGGGGGTCATCTCAAACCTCGTCGTTCTCTGGGAGTCCTCGATCGTCGACGACCCAGCCCTTGGTCTCTCCTGACTGCTGATGTCTGGACAGGCGGACCTCCGTATCCTCTGGTTGTAGGCCTTCTTGGCCCAGCGATCGTCGTAGTTCGGTCTGGTCATGAGCAGGACCTTAGGAAGGACGTGGAGGAAGATGGAACGGACTCGGTTGGACATCGGGTGGGTCCTGGGGGTCCGGAAGTTCCAGTTGATGATGATGACGGTGATGACGATGGTGAAGATGTTCATGATGAAGGTGAAGAGGAGGTAGCGAGCGATCAGAGGGATGTTGATCGAAGTCGGAGGGAGGATCTTAGAGACGAGAAGAAGAAAGACAATGAGAGCGAGAAGGATTGAGATACACATCGTCATCTTCTCACCAGCATCAGCAGGCAGGTAGAAGACGCAGACGCTGAGGAAGGAGATGAGGACGCAGGGGATGATGAGGTTCACCTGCAAAAGTTACCTGTAGCCAGTTAAATTTCCTGATTATTATCTGTACGTAATCCTAACTAATTTTGCATAAACTTTAATGTTTATGACCATCCCAAACATCACGCCATTTTGTAGTACAACTGAGCATGGGTACAGAGGCGTCAATACCCCTCTGAGTGATGGAGGCAAACCCCCGGACACAAGTGCCAGGAAGGCAAGATATTCCCCCATGAAACGCAAAAAATGTCCCCCTACCCGAAATTAGAGGCATTTGCCTCAAAAAGCCCCCTATCTGGCGCCCGCCCCTGCATGGGTCAATATATATGCTTCATTTTCAATTTCTTCAAAATAATTCCACTATTTCCGACATCTGGATTCGGGATTAATTTTATGAAGCCCATGTGAGAATAATGTAATAGTTGTGGCTTTAATATGTCCAATATTATGACGTTGCTCTGGGGGATCAAATATTATGCGTTGACAATCATTCTCCATTAAATGTTTTAACGTGGTCTGTCCTCGTTACAGTGGATTTCCTTGTCAATTGACCACACTGGTCATTTAGCAACAATGCTGTTCTACAAAATCCAAATCTGAATTATTCATTTATTGTATTGTATAGGCCTAATTCGGTTCATTTGAGTTAGAATAGATATATCACCATGTGGCATTTGAAGGCAAAATATGTCAGTGAAAATTCTTTGACCTGTCCAGCATGCCCATACAAGTCCAAGATACGACCCATGTGTCCACTTAGAACCAACAGTTGACCCATTCCTTTGGGTTCCATCAGTTATTCCTATCGCGGAACATTTTTATTCTTTCTGGGCTTCCCATCGAAAGATATATCCGTGTGATTGCAATAAAATAATGATCGTTACTCCTACTGCAACATCATGTTGTTGGACAATTGCATAAACATAATTATGCTTTATTTTCCAATTTCTCTCCACAAGAATTCCATACGTCCGGCAAATGGATTCCACAGACCTTATTACTTAGTTATGTATATTCCATATGATAAAGGTCTTATAATAATCATGGGTTTCGTATTATCTATAATGGCATTGCTAAAGGGTAACTGTTTGTAGTAATATTGTCTTATGTTCCATGGGTGATCAACATAAAAATCGGAATGTGGATCTGACCGTGTAGAAGAGTGTCTTGCGTCGGATGCGAAGGGTGAAGGTGATCTGAGCCTTGTGATGACCCTCTCCCTCGTCGAGGGTGTAGTTGTAGACCCCAGGACAGGCGATGATGTCCCACGTCCCGCTATTAATGTAGTCACTGATGTCGACCTTCTCTTGACCCTCGTACCAACTCAACGATACCTGAGCGGACACAGCATGTTACGCCTACAGCTATATAAATGTCTAGTTATTAAGTGAAATACAAGACATGAGGTTAATAATGTCTAAATAAATGCTTCAAATAGCCTTGGTAATTAAAAAAAAACGAAAACCACCTGTTTACAATAATTTCGCTTGAATCACACGTGTGCAGTGATCGCATCATATTTAACTAGTTAAGTTTATAGTTATGGTTTTCAATCTGAATTTACTCTGTAATCCTGTTGCTTACTGTATCCCAAGAAAAGGGAAGACCAACTAGCGGGACCGTCAATCCCTTCTTGGATTTTTTCTTCCCTATTGTTCCAACTCCTGTTGATAATTACTGTATGCACTTAACTCACATGTTCTTCTGTTGGATTCAATAACAATAATACTGAATTGAACTGAAATTAAAATTTAAAAAATTAATGAAAAATAATGTTTGGGCCAGAGACAAATAATGCTATGGCCTACAGATTTGGATGTCATCAAATTCGGATTAATAAGTGTAGAGGGGCCTATTCAAACTACATAGGTCTAAATGTACGTCTGGAGGAGAAACGACGTTATTGATCAAAGCTCGATTAGGCTACTGCCCGAGCCGTCACCAGAACGCACAAGCATCATCGTATCACTTCCATCATCATATCACTGGCTAAATACACCAGAGCGAATCCGTTTCAAAGTCATATAATTAATCTACAAATCCCTGAAATTCTCTAAGCCCGCGTATCTTTGCAAAATCTTTACTATCCACTCCAGTCAACTCGATGACCCTCATTATCTCAGTCTTTCTCGACCCAGTTTCACTGCTTATCTCAAGTTCTCCAACCGAGACGTGTCCCAACCTGTACCACGCCTCTCTCTGTAACGATCTTCCCTCTGAATTCGACAGGTTTTTATTCCGTCTTATCTCTGCCAGTCGCCCACCATCATCTACCTCATGCATACTCCCCAATTTATCACCCCACTGGCTCTCCACTCAAATATGAAGAGCCATCTCTTCAGTAATTCGTAACCGGACTCATCCTATGGTTCGCCTTCACATTATCGTCCTATACAACACACACCCTTACAGCTACTCTGTCCCCTCTCACCCCTCTGGCAACCGGACTTACCCTATACCTCCTCTTGACTATACCTTAGAGCAGTGGTTCCCAACCTTTTTCGACTTAAGACCACTTTTATTCAGTTGGAGGACATGATAGGCCACATGGTTAAAAATGATCATTTTAAATTTTAAAAGATTTTTATTTTAGAACAAAATCAAATTACATATCGATAAACTTCGGTTTAATCATTTTTAGATTAGTAATAAACGACAAAAAATATGATAATTTGTAGTAGAAAGTAATAATTCTGTCATATATTCGTTTTTGTAATCTATATTTTTTTTATATCTTTGATAGGTTGAGGGCCTCTTTTTAGCCCTGCGGGCCACAGGTTGGGAATCGCTGCCTTAAAGCAACCCCTCTGATTCTACGCAGCACTCTAGAATAAGCCCATGCTCTGTGCTTGGCTTTCGAGTGGTACTTCAGAAGTTTTGATATTACGATTATCGCTTTGCATGGATGTGTGGAATCATTCGTAACAAATCCATTGCTGCCAAAGCAAGAAAGGCTTTGTCTAGTGGAGACCACGACAATGTCTGCTTTGACAGCCTTCAGAAAGTGTTCTGATAGGATCAAGACATCAAGGGTGTATGTCACATCGAGTTATCCGCTTCGCTTTCAGAGCAACGACATAATCCACGTTGACAGCTGGGACCATGTGCGCTGTCAGACGACATCTCAGTATATCGGATTATAAACCGATAATTTATAGTACTAGTACACAAATCAGATCAATGACCCCCATATTATATATTTAGCATTATATATATGTATATATATAAGTAAGCACATGCATTAAATATATATTGCATGGCATATAATATCTCGATAGTGTACACTGGTTAGCTTGCTGAACTGTCAATCGAGTTCAGAGATTCTAATCCCAGCCACACCCTATAATTATTTGGTTCGAAGTTTCTGCTCCATCTGCTATAGCTCCCTAATATATCCAACTCAGCAATGGTGAGTATACACTCACTGTATACACTTTCGTTTGGAGAATAAGACGACGAACGAAAGGCTGGCCACCGATCCTCATATACCGAGGCTAAGAAATGAAGTCGTTAATACTTCATATCCAACTGGCCTTGGCTGCTCCGTACTTTCGTTCTTCGGTTCATTACCGAAGTAGGACTATACATGCGATCCATCACGAAGACAGAATTATAACAGAAGCAACGGACATTGCATAGCCTGTGTAACTTACAATCGGGCATGATATCATATGTGGCATAGATCATCTGCTTAGATAATAATTGTATGTCATTGGTCTTTATAATGGCTTATATACCACCTTTACATCCACGAAGGGCGCTTCTTACTGTGGCTTGAGACGAATGATAATTATCTCAACGTATACTATAGGTAGCAGATAATATCTTTCATATCTGGAACAAAATCTGAACGAAAAGACATCATGTTATGCACAACTGTAGGCCTACGTGTGCCTTTGTCGATTTCAAACCATATATAGGGTCACCGAACGAGCTTGCATTCAAATTGATACAATGCAATATAATAATTTATACCGCTTTTAACAGAACAAGTCTTGTACGAGAGAGCGTCTGCATGTGTATGCATTCATATTTTACAGTCCTAATAGATTAGCGTTTAATTTGGAATTGAATTAAGTAACAGATGTGAAATTGTAAAACTGCTTCAAGCCTGAATGACTGCCATGGGCATGTACACTAGTCTCTGGTTGATTGATTTTTAACGACAGCGTTCCATAACGAAGATGATTTGGTGCCGCCCTCGTCTTTTCTCCAGCCATGGGACTGGCACTGTCAGAGCACGAACAGTGACGGAGTTCTAGTGTCTGGTTTGACATGAATCTTTTTTTTAGTGTAGCCATAATTATATCTCAGGCGCTGCGTAGAGTCCTAAAGAAAGCACGCGCTATATTGTAACACTACAGCATATATATATATATATATATATATCCGTGTATTATCATGTTATGCCTTCCATGGATGCATTCAAGGTTGTCTTAAC
>OY365810.1:6757281-6771415 GCA_959347315.1 Bimastos eiseni | reverse complement strand
CATAAGGATTAACGCAGGCACTTCAGGTAAATCATTAAATGCACTACGATTAATTCGAGAGCGATGAGTTGTTGTGCAGGATTTACACAGATTCTGGAGGAATTCTTTGATAGCTGATACTTTTATGTTTAGTGGAAACCCTGAGGAAAGACAACTGGATTGATATGTTGATAGATGACTGGATGGATAAATGAATGGTTGGATGGATGGATAGATGAATGGATCGATGGATGAATGGATGGTCACTTCTGTTCAATTCAATTCCGTTGAATGTACATTGAAATTACTTACTTGTTGAACAGGACGATGTCTGGCTTCCAGACTTTGTCCGGTGGCATTCGAATGACTGTAATTCCACCGTAGTCTGATGGACTCCACTGCAGCTGATAGTCGAACCATAGCTAAGAATATTTAACACAAGAAGTAGAAAGCACACAGACTACATATATACGTGAACAAATTGAGTATACGACCATTTCAACGAATGAGAGAGAATTCGATTCGACGAAAACCGATTGGATGACTGGATGAAATTCTGGTGCCTGGAATATTTAAACGAATAATTGGCATTATGAGTAAATTGATAAGTGATTAACTAACTGATTGAGCTTAGGATTGCAGATATTCTGCGAGCGCTAATTACCTTTTGGTGCAACCTACTTACATATTTTGCTAAGTATTTTGCATGCGTCTTCAATCTTGCCCTACACGCCATCCTCAAACACTCTGCTGATCTTTGATGCATTCTCACGTCGTCTCCTTTTTCCCTAACAGTTCATCACGTTATTCTATCTCTTCTAACTCTCACAGTATGAACTGTATACCCCGTATACATAAATCTTATCCATGTTTAAGGTGTTCTCTATATCCTCTTCTGAGTCGTCTCTCTTCCACACTCCCAAGAGTCAATATACACAGGACTGGAAAGTCCCTATGTAGCGTTTTAATAGGTGCTTCAATGTCAATGAATGTAATAATAGCTGACTATTGAGACATTCAGACCCCTCCCAGCGAGGGACTAATCTTAGTCAGAAGGAAAAGAAGAAGATAATTTGTCTGTTAGTGAGTCATGTCATTTTTAATCCTTGGTCCGGAGACTCACTGTCAAATTAACACCAGACATCAACGAAATCTAGATTCTCAGAGTGTCGACCAAAACTAATTGGTCCATAATGGAGCAACCTGCATAGTAGGCATTCAATCGAAAGTGGCTCCTATTCTAAGGCTTCTTTTATATTGTTGTATGTTAATCGCTATCTGAGAATGATTCTTTGTAGAATCTGTTGGTGATAATGGGCTTAGACGCAGGCTGATGTCAGCGACGAATATTGTCCATTTATTTAATCATTCATTCATTTATGATTGCACGGTTAATCATATTCAGAGGAGGTAGAGGCCTACTAAACAAGTGTCAGCAAATAACGTATTGAGTCTGAGTACATTGAACGCGTCAAAAAATTTATATATGGAGTCTGTTCGGCAGTTGCGAACACTCAATCGTTGGATTGATTACAGACCAAAGGCGTTGCTAAATAAAGCATTTACCTCACGTAGAGAGTTATGTGTGCAACGTGTGCAATGTAGATAAAGACCTACTTGAAGTACGTATTCACGCTGTATGGGCATTTGAAGAATTCCATATTCTCAGAGAAATGTATAATTCTCTGTTGATTGCGGCAATTTCCCTGACTGGGGCCATCTATGCGTCAAACATTTATAGGCCTAATGACTTTGAAACTGACGATCAGCAGCAGCGCCGTCAGGACTTTGCGAAAGGTAGGATTCCTAATGAATTTTACAAATCGTATGTCAGGTACTTTTTGGGTACATGTATACAGGCAGTACAATTAGTAGCCCACGAAAAATTGGCAGTAGTAGTGGTAGAAGTAGTTGTGAAAGTAGCAGGTGGAGCAGTGTAAGAAGCAAAACCAGAAGCAGTGGTAGTAGCTAGACTACATGTAGTTGTAGTACAAACTCTGTTTGCTCGTATTTAAATCACTGCACGGGGCAAAGCATGTTGCATTGAGACACATTCCTATGTTATGTGAGCCTGGGCTGCGGCTCCGATCGCTTCAGAAAACCGTCTTACGCGAAAGGAGGATGACGACACGATTCGGCGATTGCGCTATATCAACCGACGGTCCTTGATGCTGTAACAGTCTTCCACAAGCCACCAGATTAGCAGACTCAGTGGATTCAGTCAAGCCTGTAGGCTATTTAAAGTATCTCTTCCTCGTGGCTCATCCCACTAGTTAGTTGTTTGTGAGACGCCCTTGTAGCGGTATGGCCATGTTACGGCGACATATAAGAAGTCGATATAATTATTATTGTAGTAGATAATAGGATGTAAATTCAAATTAATCAAGCTCCGTCAAAGCTGCTTGAACAGTAATTAAATAATTTAATCTTGCTTTTTGCAGTCTATGCAGACTTCTTAAGGTCTTTGAATGTTCCTTTCTGTCACCAATGTGATATTACACGACTGAACTGCCACATTTAGACCTACATTCTTCGTTCGAGATTCGATATATTCGCATCAATTCGTATCTATGAGGATAGGACTTCATTTGACCTGCTGACGCTAATATCTTTGAAAGAAATATATTATCCACGCAATTTACCCTCAAGTCTTGCATTAGAAAGTCTCTATGGTATCAACTTCTGGTCATCGTGCATCTGGAAGATAACACTTGTAGATCATCGTGCAAGGAAATAGATCTGCAATCTAACGCATGCACGCGCGTTTACAGTATCCACTGATGGCCAAATGGTGGTTCTGCATAGTGATCAAACGAGTAACAGACATTTTCTGGATATCTATGGATTAGCAGCTGATTTCATTCGTAGAATCGCCCTGTCAGATGACATCCAGTCTCCATCGTGGGCCATTCTAAAGCCCAATGGACAATTCCTAGTAGAACATTGGGCATGCATGAGGAGTAAAAATTATCCAAACGACAACGTTATCGGTGTTGTTAGTCTAGTATCAGGTATTGAACAGAAAATCGACCAAGATATCGACGATACACGTAGATGGCCCGTCACAGGCTAAGTCTCAAAACCTCTAACTGGCAAAATGATTTGTTGGCCGCATGATCCGAACGCTGATCAATGGAAATATTTTGACTTAAATACTTCTAAATGCGTTAGACCTTTTCTCCTCAATCAGAGCTCTTCTCGGACCGTAGATGAACCTGTTTTCTACTGTAGTTCCGTGTAGACCCCAATTGATATGGGAGCAAGCTCAAAATATCCGATTGTCGGACAATTAGCCTTCTGAATGCATTTCTTTTAAGATTTTCTTATGCTGGTTATTTTCAGATTCACAATGACAAGAAATTTGAACCTGAATAACTGTCATATTATCCACATGGCCATAGGCTAATAATTGATTTCGCAATACCTAATACCCATTGTTGTCTTGGGTTAGCTTAATGTAGGGCCTACTGCTCTTCTCTTCAACCACTCCAGTATTGCTCAGTCACTTCTTGTGCGCATCCGTGAAGCTGTCGCATAAGTTGCTCTACCTATTATCGCCCAGATTCGTAAACAGAGTCGCATTTCGGTTAACTCATTCTCCTTACGCGGAAATCAAGCCTGGCTCTTGTGTTGGCCCTACACACTTGTCCAATGTCAACACATGTCCTATTCATTATAAGTTTCTCCTTAACATAGTCTTTCTGTATCTCCTGGTGATTATTTTGTATCAAATTTTTGCAGAAATAAAAGTACACTTTAATTTTAATGCTCGCAGTAACTATATACTTGGGGAAATTGTCATAGAACGCAAGGCAACAGGTTGTAATGAGTCGCGTATCTTCTCTTCGAACGTTATCTAGGCTTATCAATTTCAAGCAGGCTACTATAGTGGGCTCTTTCAACGCAGCTGTCGCGCAACAATCCTAGAGTAGTAAAATACGTAACACGCATAATTATGCAACATGCAATGACATGTAGCAAGCATTAACGCATTGCATTCTAAGACATATGGGCTTATCGATGGTGTTTCTCTTGTAAGGCCTATTGAAGGTACTATATTGGCACTTTCTCACTTAGGCCTATTATTGTTAACCTCATATTTATTTATCACGTGATAAAATTGTTTCTATGCTTTTAAGAAGGACACAACATCACCGGCAATGAATGTCACCTAGAGCAGCGTTTCCCAACCGGTGGTACGCGTAACCTGTGGTACGCCAGCTATCGCCAAAGGCTCCGGAAGAAAATTACTTAAATATAAAATAAATAATTAGTGCAGAAACATATAATAATCGCAGGTTTTGAAATGCCATATTGATGCATATCATAGTTAGGCTATATACTATAACAGAAGTAGGCCTATACAAAATATTGTTAAATAATTTTCTTGCTTTATTTTTTTCTATGTTTTTCTAATCTTTGCTTGTCAAAAATAACGTCACAGCTGTCTCGTTTATAATGCGAAACAATTCAAATTTAAAATACCAAATTATAAGACAATTTATTTAAAATTGAATTAACACGAATCAGTGGCTCAATCGACAACCATTAAAATAAAAGTCTGGCATTAAAATGATTAAACTTTCATGTTGACTTATTTAATTATTCGAGGCTAGTAGCCCATCTTCATGTTAGTCGAAAAGAAAAGAATTAAAATAAGTGAATTTTCAAATAAATAGTATTTATTATGTGCAATCTAATTAAAATAACCTATTACTATCAAATAAATGACCAAAGAACGTTTCTCACGAGTTTTTTCTGTTGAGGTACGCATAGAAATATTTCTTTAGTTTGTGGGTTACAACAAAATAGAATGTTGGGAACCGCTTACCTAAAATACTGACCTAAATAAATTGATAATTTATCGTTTTGAAGTTCTCTTTATTGTTCACGCATTATACGTAAAACATCGGGTGTTTAAATGGAAGTTTGAATGATGGACAAAATGTATAGCGTCAGTACCAGTTGGATTGATGAAACTATTAAATAGTGAAAATATAAGTTGGATTGATACTCAAACTATATGCTACAATGGTCGAATAATGGAGAACGTCAAAGCGAAGTATCACCCACAGGTCTATTACGCCATATCTATTGATGGATAAAATAATCTGGAACATTATTTATGCTTATCTATAGCCACGTGAATATAGGTGTAGGGCCTATGTTAAGACCTGTATACTTGCGTACATGTACGTATATGCGTGCGAAGAATCTCTTTGTCTTTGATTCGTGTGCGCTTTGTTTCGTCTCTCGTCGTTTGATCATCGTTCTCTCGGTTCCTTACATCCTGGAATTTCGTCCGAGTGATAACAATGCTTTATTGATAACAATGCTTTAGCATTCCCAGGCGACCTCTATCGTCAGATGATGCACACACCGACATTTCACAGCGCACATGGATAAAGGCTTATAGACAGACGTTAACAGAAGACTTTGGATGGAGAGAGGACACTGGTTCAAGGGAAGGAAGGAGGCGAAATTTTGGAAAGGGAGATGGAGTGAGGAAGAGAAAGAGAAAAAGGAAGAGGAATAAGACCAAAAGATAAAAAAGGAACAAGAGGCACAGAAGAAAAATAATTAAAAAGAACAATACCAACATAAAGAAGGATTACGAGAAATGTTTGTATGAAATTGAGGAAAGTTAAAAAAAAGGGAATAAAAATGATTATGAAAATATGAAGAAGAAGAAAGAAGACAGAGTAAAATTACAGTGGAAAAGAAATGAAGAAATTTAAGATAAACTTAGAATGAAAATAACGAGCGAAAACGATAAAATAAGGAATAGAACGAGAAACTGGATAAGAGTACGAAGATGGTTTATTAGGAAGATGAAAATAGGATGCATCGATGGAAGAGAAGTTAACAACGCTGATCAGATGAAGCATCAAGCATATCTACATTATTCAGTAGAAAAAAGACTGCAAGCGACCTCCAAAGGTAGCACGAATATATAAATATATACTATTAACCTTGGAACTGACTTTTGAGAAGATGGTGAGTAGGGGATGGATGAGGATCCAGATCAATAACTGGTAGAGGAGTGGCAAGAAAAACCTTAAGAAGAAAGATAGCAACAGGGGAAAACAAAAAGGAGAAAAGGAGGACGAAATGAGCAGATCATGAGAATGCCAGAATTATGCATATGCGATTGCAGATGGAAATTGAGAAGTTCTTCCCAAATTGTTGTCTATGTCCTGCGTTCATTTCCTATGCAGCCAAGGGACAACATTTCACAGTCTATATACGGGGCTTATGATGTCTATGCCATCCAACTCAGACATAAATCTGATGCATGTAAGTTAACTCATACATAAAATGAATGCGTTCCATCTATGCACACGTTGCTTTCACTGTATATTCGCAGGCCATCAAAATCTCGTGTGGTGTCCATATTCTGCTACTGAACAGAACTCAAGCAGTTTGTGATACATATATTATTATGTCTGCATCAATACCCACGTACATAGATGCTCACTTTCAATCGAAGATACATGGCGGCAGTGGAGTAATCGGTCGCACACTGGGACGCAGAACTGAGAACCCGAGTTCGAGACCAGTTTCCCCGTAAGGTTGACTAGTCTTTCTTTCGCTAGGCGGCGGTGTTGGCTAAATTAGACGCATTGCGCAATGGGTGCCCTGCTAAATTCGACTTCTGTAATAACCTGTCATCATTCGTTCATACTGTGTTTGCTGTGCAGTTTGTCAGTTCGCAATTCATTGAATACACATTTATCTATAGCAACCACACGGTCTCTCGCCGCTCCTAATTTTGAAATGAATTGACGTGTTCACATTCTTCATAACTACTGCCCCGTTTGAATGGGCTATACGCCATTTTAATGTCTGTGCATCGAGCATAGAGTCCACGCGTGTTCCCAAACAAAATGAACGGACATTAACTGGTCGCCATATTGCTAGGTTCTCTCGGTGAAACCCAATTTTTATTTCCCAATCATTTGGGACATAAAAGTATAATCGTTCTCGTCATCATCACAAGTATCGTCGTATTTGTATCGCCGTCACAATACAGATCGCCGTGATTACATTGTTGAATGGACATGCACATCTGAGGCCCACGACTACAGCAACGGACCATCTGCGCCATTATCTTAATGATAATCTCCTTCCGAATCCAACTCGGTTGCCACGTGCGGTCCTACTCAATCCGCAAACTCGGCTCCTCCCACGTCGAGAATCCCGCTGGGCCACTCCTCCCCGTTAGCAGCCAGCCGACGACCGGCGTTATCAACCGCAGTCAGACTTCGACGGAGAAGTAACTGAGAAATGGAGAGGAAACTGGAAAAAGACGAGTCTCTCTATGCTTGACCGAGGTCATCGACGGATTGGAAGATACTGGAGCCATAGATTATACATGTACGCATCGGGCGACATCTGTGAACGAAAGACGAAATAATATTTGGAATATTATTTATGTCTGTTCCATAGCATAGCTTCGGCTCTCATCCGGGTCGTTCCAGATTATAAATATGGCGGAGGACGGATAAGTGGTGGAATATGTGAGGAAAATTGTGGGAATTATTATCGTTCCGATAAATACCTTCGTCGGTTGAGTCCTTCCCGCTAAAGGCGCGGCAAATCTCGCTTTCAATGAGAAAAGATTCGAAGCAGTTGTCGTCCATAAATAAGACCTAAATCCGTTGTCCAGGATAATTCTATGGATTCATCATAGGCAACGCAGAGCATTAGACTCTCTCCCTAATCGTTGGCTTGCCTACGCGCTTAAACCCACATAACGTGAGGCAGGTTTATGCCTCACAGCCTTCACATTAGAGAACTATTGAAAAACTAATTATTAATTACAAAGGCGGATTAAGATCCAACGCCTTCCTGAACCTATCAGAGAATTCTGAGAGTCCCCACTTCATTCACTTCTATGACATCAATTAAATCCACTTTGGATACATGTATAAATCGTAATTGTTTTTTGTAAGGCTAATGTTGTTTTCCATGGGTGGCATTTCACGCGAATTCTAGGTCTGAACACAGGAAACTAAGAGGTTATTTCCCTGTGCGGTATGCTCAACAGCAGACCAAAGCCTACCGTAATCGTAATCGCCAACCTAGAGAGCGCCACTCGAAAGCCAAGGGCAGAGCAATGGTTGAGTGAAAAGATTCTTTATGCTTCAAATGTGTCATAATTATATGACAACAATGTATCACTTCGGTGACCGTAGCGCCTGGATGCTCTGTGAATAATGAACGAAGATAGGTCCTGATGCGTCAGCGCAGTCTTTCATGTTCAGAGGCTATAGTTTATCTGTGCCACCAATACTTAATGCTGTCTGTGAAATGCATGATAGTGTCTCGGCCTTTACTGCCGTAGTATCGGCTTACATTGAATTTCGCTTTCTGAACACTTACACATTATCTCAAACCCATGCTGTATCTAATCTCTCGGTATTAACTTGACCTCTCTGACACGAAGAACCGCTCGTGAATAAGCTGGAATGAGTAGAATTTAGCTGTCGGAAGCCATGCAAGGTTCCCATTACGTTATGCATCTTATTTCAATAAACGCTGCCGCCTAGCGAAAGAAGGACTAGTCAACCTTACGGGGTTACGGGCATTGAACTCGGTTCCTCAGTTCTGCGCCACAGTGTGTTCACCGTCACTCTACGACCACCCCACCCAACCACCCCCATTAGCCTTACAATAAAATCCAACAGCGAAAGAAATTCAAGACGCTATAACTACTCTGATGAAGTTCATCTCGTGGTGGGTCTTAACATTCCTTGCAATTAGGATTTCCGAACCGACGTCAATTCCAGACCTTACGTGACGGGACTTCAACATTGATCAATCCGTCAGTAGACATGACGGATGACGGAATTAGTCGAGCGAGGAAGGAATTCTCGCGCGAATACAAAACTCAGAATTTATATTCACAGAACGGCGAACATCAGATATAGGATAAAGCAATCTGAAAGTGAATTGAGGGGAAAAGACGCTTCGAAAGCGAAAGACCAGGAAATTAAAGATACATGGACGGGGAAAGAGGACGAGGCATTCGGGGAAAGAGGATGACGCACGGTATACAGGGATGCGATAGTACGGAAGAGGGAGAGGTCCGAGGAAAGGGGTCTCCTAGGCCGCGTCCGTCCTTGCATCTTCCATCTGTGTGTGGCTAAATTTGCGGAAACAGAAGTCGACTTCAACGGTTTCTGGTGCAGCTGGAGACGAGACTACGGTACGTGTCGGCGGTAACAACGTCGATTGTAGGCCTATACATGCGATTGTTGGCGTAGCAGTGAATTCGGTTGGTTGAGGTGGCCATCAGACATGACCAGAAACTGGATATAGTTAAAGGCCAGCATGTAAAAATGCTTTATTCGTGTTGGAATTTGCATAGTTTCGACACATCAACAGTTCTTCACATGCAGCATGATTAGCACATATGTATACTCCTTCAATTGCGAGGCTAAGCTCAAACTGAGTGCGTGCTCCTCCGTGCAGATGCTAAGCTTGTTGGTGGATTCCGAAATCTGACAGTCAAGCATCTTGCTCATCTTCTTCATCTTCTTCTCCTTCTTCTTCTTACTGTTCCTGTTCTTGTTCTTCTTCTTTTTGCTCTTCTTTTTGCTCTTCTTTTCTTCTTCTTCTTCTTCTTCTTCCTCTTCTTCTTCTTCTTCTCCTCCTTCGAGGTCTCCTTGTTCTTCTTCTTTCGCTCTTCTGTTTGCTCTTTTTCTTCTTGTTCTTCTTGTTCTTGTTCTTCTTGTTATTGTTCATCTTTCTCTTCATCTCTTCCTCCTCTTTCGTTCCCTCCTCAAAACATTTGCAAAAAAATAACCTTTTTCTGCTTCAGAGTCAGACTGCATGGGCATGGTCACGCATAGATCGCTGAAGCACATTTTAGCATGCAGCGTATATCCTAACATAACAGCTTTGTTTAGTATTTCGCAAGTGGAAATAACTCACGGCCTTCTATACACCAGTCCTGCATGGATTTATAAATTTGTAGGCTAAAGGCAAATCCTGCCAGAAAAGATTTTACTACGTTAACAAATCTTCAAAGCTTATTATTAATTTATTATCGCATAATTCTTTCATCCATCTTAGCTAGTTTTGACCTTCTTTGCTCTCAATTCTTTTCCGTCTAGCACAGTTCACTTACTAAGTCACATATTGAAATACACTAACGTTCTCATACTCAGATTTTTCTTGATTAGGAACCAATTTGTACATTCGTTCCTTCTTTCATTCACCCACTCTTTCATTCTTCTTTCCATCATTCAATCGTCCCATTGGCCCTTCTTTCATCCAGTTATTCCTTCCATCCTGAACGGAATGGGAAGCAGCCTTGAAGCACTCGCATAATTCAGACTCAATGCAAATCCAATAGCCAAATGCAACGCATATCTGTGTAAGCTTGTGGGTTTACGTGCGTCGCCTTTTCTCTATCTTTGTAGAGTATCTCTCAGTACGTCTCTATGTCTCTGTGGATGTATGTGTGTGCCTGTGTGCTTAGATTCTTCACGGATCAGAGGAAGATGTAACAAAGTTAACTGCGATGGACTATTTCTCAAAAGGAAAAGAATTTGTCTGAACTGGGTATAAATTCAGTTCTTGGAGACGCACGCTATCTCTGGGCTATCTGTACGTGCCATTGTGCCTACGTCTATTAGTTTGTCCGCTGTCTGCTTGTCGTCTGTCTGTCTTCCTCTATGCCTGAATGTGAATAATTTATGTGCAAGTATATAGCCATGTATGTAAGTATGTATGCATTTGCTGTAGGCATATGTATGTGTGCGACATTGTATTTCTGAATGTACGTTTACGTTCTAGTAGTAGCATGTGTGTACATCTCTTGTCTTCTGTGTTCTTCAAGGTCTGTAATGTACGTTGTAGATCGTAATAAATAACCTGACGCACATCATATTTTTTCCCAATTTAATATGCATGAAACGCGTGATGCGTGTAAGCCTGTCTATGTGAAAATGCACAGCTAAAAAGACGACACGTGCTTACCATTCTCAGCCAGACATTCGAAGACATTATTTGGTTCTTTTCATCCTGTCCGAATACAACAAAACAGCATAGTTTCAGCACGCATATATATATAACATATATATATATATAAGTACGCATGCACACAAGCACACGTACAAACACGCATATAGGTACAGATCCTCAACGATGTGTGTGTGTGGATGGGAAACTGCAGACTGCTGTTCTTATCGGCTGAGTTTTGGGGCATTGACCTTCAATAAGTCAAGCAACGATGGACTGAGGCAGTGAGGCCTTGTGAACAGCTGATGAATGGCGTCGTTATTGGCTCCCGATTCTCGCTCAATATAGACCTCGAGATTTCTTAACCGTCTCCGAGCTCAAGTTGGCTGTAACCACAGATCTATAGCTTCTGACGATTCTTCTATTTTTGAGAGTCTTTCTGTATACGATGGTTGCAGAAATTGATAATAAGTTGGAGAACGATAGCTTCGTTGGACAGAACGCACGACCTACACGAAGGCCTATCAGCACCGCTGTGAGCGTGGCTGTGAGTATGCCGTATAGCCTACCTATGTAGAATGATAATCTTAGGGGCAGCTGTGATGAAGGATAGCCATATAATTTTTTTTAAATTAGCCGATTTTATGTCATAGGATTACTATAGAAAAGCGAGTACATTCACAGTGACTTGTGGCGTGTAAGCCACTGTAAGTAATGTAAACCCACTGAACTTCGGCTATGACTGATATTGCATTTTACGATATGTTTTAGTGGATTAAGCGTATTTAGGAAGTTGGTAGTTTGAACTGTTTGTAACGAATCTGAGCCAGAAAAGGGTAGGGCTCTACGCAAAAATCCTTTCCTCAGGTTATACTGTTTAGCGTATTGAAGACAGGCGATATCTGCGATTAAATGGTAAATATTGAAAGCTGTGGTTTAACGAAAGTTCAGGCCAAGAGTCGATTCCTCTGTTAACAAGGACATACGGTACAGTATACCGCGTACAAGATTGAGTCCTTTAGTGATTAACTAACTGTAAGTCAAATTAAATTCCCTTAGACGTTCCACATTGCCGTCAGAGTTGCCCCCTCGTTGAATAGCTATAGGCCTACTTACATTTATGCCTACATTTGCCAATTTACAATTCACATTAAGTAATCAGATAGCGTACGTAGCTTAACATGCAGGATGTCTAAGCTTGCATCAAAAGCAATATACGACAAATATCTAATTTTTTTTAATTTTCCAGGGATTCAAGCATTATCAAGCATGGTCGCATCACCGGAAAATCGTCGCTATATTAAAATATTTATATCTCGGGTAACCACAGCCCATAAACGCGTAAACTAAACGCTGACCAAGCAACCGAATGGAGTAACTATGAGGCTATACGACGGCATGGAACCCATTCATACGGGCTGCTGTGGTAAAGGTCCTCACCCGAGAAATTAATTGAAAACTGACAGGGTCGCGGCTGTGTGCGGTCGTTCTAGCGGCTCTAGGAAAGCGGGTACAACACATTGGCAGCGAGAAATATCATTGCTTTGTCGCTGGGTTTAGGCGGCTTGTGTCTGGGATACGCTTAGTGCAATACACACAGGCGGCAGTTATGATTGCCTAAGGCCACAGGACTGTGCTTTTGAAGGATGGCTGAACAGAGCAGCCATTACATGACTTATGGGAGGTCGTGACCTCCGATAAGTCATGCGATGGTCGACTGACTACGAATGGACTCAACAGTCCCTTATTCCCACTCGGAAAGTCTTCGCTCATTCTTCTTTCGTTGAAATATTATATTAGACCTGGCGCTCTATCCGTTAGGATATATACTCCATTAGTGCATTATATTGAAAGGGTTAACTATTGCACAATGCAACGGGGTAGTTGAATGGATATAGCGCTGGGTTTGTAACTCTTAGGGTACGTGTTCAAGCCCCCACTTTGACCTTAAGAAAGTTCTACAGCTCCATCAATATTTCATTCATTTTATTTATTGCCGAAATTTGATACCGCCCTTCTTCCAAAATCTTTTGCTCAGAAGTGCATACACACGCCTCGATGGCGCAATAGGTGCGCAAAGGACTTGCTCAAGGTCCCTACACAGTGACTGACGCCCCGGACAAGGCTCGAACCCGCTTACTCAGCGCACACTAAACGTTACGGCCTGACCGCTCTAACCGATCAGTCACTGTGCCATATATAACTTAGTAAGGTTATAATTCTGTGCGCTTTTGGACTGTGAAAAGAGGACAATGTCAAAAACATTAAACCAGAATTCACGATTATGACGACAATGCATGACCTTTTAATTCAAAATTATGCTTTCCTCTCTTGATGACCTTCTCTTGTAGACAGCCAGCAAAACATGTCTCGAACCGATATCACCCAGTGTTGAATAACAAGATAATTATGAACATAAAACGGGTCCTATACAAAGGGCTTTGAATTTTGCACATTTGAATTCCGAATCAATACTCCTGTCTCCTATCTATGCATGGAGACGACCGGAGCGTTGACGATATCTACAGTGATAGCCCTCCATTTTGTCTGCCTAAAAGACGCCTTGAATAACTCTGCGAATACAGTCCAGCTTAAGTCTCGATTCCTATTGCTAATCCGGATTACTATGCAGCCTCTGCAAGCATTGTGTTCTCATTTGCTGTCTGGGATTTGCGTTTCATCTCGATGAGTCTGGAGATAAACGCTGTCTCTGTCTATATGTGTGTCTGACCCTCTGTCTCTGTGTCTTTCTATCTATATGTTTGTCTGTCTGTCGTGCTGGCTGTCCCGCCTCAACAGTTTTCTTTTTGCCCTCAATGCCCTTCATTTTCTCTCTTTTTGACAATCATTTACTCTCCATTTGTCTCTTCTCTCTCTCTCTCTCTCTCTCTCTCTCTCTCTCTCTCTCTCTCTCTCTCTCTCTCTCTCTCTCTCTCTCTCGCTGTCTTCATCCCTTTCTCTCTCCCTCTCCTCTCTCTCGTTTTTTTCTGGCGTGTGATTCTATAGTCAACGTCTCAAAGAAGACAGCTTAGTTCTTCAATGGCGTCGGCAGAGGCGCTGCTGTTGTTTAACGTTTCATTTCTGAATGCCTCTATCTACATGTAGGTGGCGCCACGTGTCATATCTGCTGCAGACGAGATTTGTCCGGCGTCGTCTCTGGCGTTCAACGGATTCTCGCCATTCG
>OY365810.1:6549781-6752281 GCA_959347315.1 Bimastos eiseni | reverse complement strand
CGATGCTTTCAATCCTGTGGCGATCTCAATGTGATGATCGTCCGCTTTGGCTACGTCTTCCTGTGTCTCAGAGGCAACACGGATGTCGAACAGGGCTGGAAAATTTAGTTTTCAAAAGCGTTTTTACGTTTTTAGCCAGGTTTTAATGTACGCCATAGTCGCAGACCGGACACAAAATACGACCCATGAGTACGTGAAGAACAACCAATACACCATTCTCCAGTCTCCCTGTCATACTTTTTGCCACTTGCACAGCAGAATACAGAATATAGCATGCAAGGTTATAAGCACCATTCTAATTAGCTACATACATATTTAGGAATAATACTACTGAAAAAAAGAAAAAACATTAATAACCTACATTTGGAATTTTTAAGTTGTAGGCCCTATGTTAGAAAAAATGAACACCTAGATTTTTAAATCGTCATTAGTCTTGATCAATGGGTTATGCTTTTTCATGTGGTATTAGGCTACTTAAACGCGACCAACGTTTTTACGCCTCGTACCGTCATACGCTATTAAAATAGCGTTACAGAAGTGTCCGGTAAAGATTTTAATTTAGCGGACATAGCGCGCTATGTTCGCAATTATCATAGGAGATTCATTTGGCGGACTTTCACCATGAAATAAAAAACCTTCACATTGGTCTAGTTCCAGGTTTTCGTCTCCACGAAGAACAAAAAGGACAAGGAATTCTTCAATATTCGACATCTGGATATTAACATGTTGTCGACCATCCACATTCAGTCCCTCGGACCTTGACCTTTAACCCGCAATGCATTTGGGTGACATCATGAAATAAATTATTCGTTGCACCTATCGCCTGCGTCGGGTCCAGTTTATTATGATGACCTCACGAGTGAGGTCAGGTCAAAGTTTGGTCAGGCATGACCAATATCATTTTATGTTTCATTTAATCGGGACGAAATTAATCTCTTGTGGAGATAAACGAAGTGATCGAAGAATAAACAATGTACAAGATGATTAACAGATAGAGATACAGGCATACAGACAAATAGACAGACGGAGAGATCGACAGATAGATAGATAGATAGATAGATAGAAAGACTGACAGCTGGATGGATGGATGGATGGATGGATGGATGGACGGATGGACGGATGGATACATACATATCGATAGATAGACACAGCCGTGATTATGCGAGCATGTACAATTGTACATAATTTCCTATTTCTTCTCGTCCTTTGACCATTGCCAGCCTACCTCATTCCACTTTTCCATTGCCCCCTAAGTCACCCATTCCCATTCCACTTTCCTTTCCATTCTTCAGATCTCGATTTCAATCAATCCCTCTTCGCTGACTTTACTGCCACTGCTCTGTTGAATAAAATTTCAGCCAAGTGATCAGTCGTGGGCAGTGGTCAATCTGTAAATGCGTAGGTGGTGGAACTGTAGGACGGGCGTTTCTCTTACCCCACCCCGCCGTTTATGGTGCTCCATAAGAAACCGATCGATGGTGACGCAGGAGAACCAAGAAACAAATTCAAACATGAAATAGCTTGAAAAGTTTTTATAATATTATTCGCGCATGACAGTATAGAGGCGGTTAGTGAAATTAAATTGACAGGATCATAATTAATAGGCAGATATACTTGTAATGAACACAGATTCGGTTCCGGGTAAATTGCCCCGTGGTTAGACAAGTATAGACAGACATGTCAATGTTAGCCCATCATTTCCTTTAAATGTAGGCCAATTATAGGCCTACTGTCACTGTGTGAGAAGCAGTAATGTCCCTCAGTCGGAGGTAGGAATCAGATTAAATGAAGGGATAGTAAATTATCTTCAATTTACTCACAGTGTTAGCCTCCTGTAGAGCTACAGGATATAAACTAAAAAGTTAAACCTTTTACCGATTGATTAGCGCAGAGAAAACCAAACAATGGTGATTGAAAAGTTCAAACAGACAATCAGGCCCGTAGCCAGTATGAGGCAAAACTGTCAAGACGAGGCAAGAGTCTTACTTCAACATGAAAATTAAGTAATCGTGTAAACGGTAATTAAATATTTTTTATTATTATATGGCTTCTTCTACAAGCGTCTAACTAAATATCAATCATTATAATGTGCTATATCCTCTGCTGACCTTTAAGTTCAGGTACGAAAGCATTCTATGTGGCTACAGAACGAGTCAATAAAGTTTCAAATGCTCATCTTGCTTTCTTTGATAAGAGGCGGTAATCGAAAGTTATTAAGCCTAAACGATAATAACTTTCGCTCAAAGTCCCTACACTGTAACTCCGTTTTGGAAGAAAACAGTACACCTATCCAGATTATAACTACCTGTGTTTAAATAAAAATTATTCATACTAAATCCATTTAAGAACAGATTTGTATACTAAGGAGCCTAAGATTAGAATACTTGAATACAGAACAAGAAAATGTTTCTATTGATTAGCGGCTCCAAACGTCTATGAACCAGGACGTAATCTTGACACCGCACGGAAATATCGTTCAGTCAACGCTAACAAAATGATAGATTTTACACACGCTTGCGTGGGTCGCTTGGCCTGTGCATGCGTCTGTGCACGCGTGTGCCTTTTGATCGGTTGATGCGGCTGCGCGCGCGAGGGTCTGATGATCGGTTGATGCGTCTGTGCGCGCGTGGGTCTGTTGATCCGTCTATTGGGCAGTGCGCGCGTGAGTCTGTTGATCGATGTATTTGACGGTGCGCTCGTAAGTCCGATCATCGGTTTCTTGAGCGGTGTGCGCGTGGGTTTGTTTTCAAGGCTACGCCTAGTTAAAATAGAATATCTTCAATATCAAGCTCATACATTCACAGAGTTGTAGGCTACAATATTGATTAATAGTTTGTAACGTACAAGCACTGTAGACTATTTATTAATTAAGGCATAGCTAGGCTACCTATTAAGAATGTAACTTATTATGTTCTGTTCGTAAAAGTTGTATTTGTTAATTTAGCATGCATCATATTGTTCAATGTAGGCCTACGTTTAACGAAACAAAACGAAAACCTACAAAGTTATGGCCTATGTATCTAAAATAACATATTTAATTTATCATTTTATTTTCACTTATAATTTTAAGGAATAAATTTTAAATTTAGTCTAGAATATAAAAATAATTTGTCAAATAAGGCAAACCTATACAGTAAGAGCAATGCACATATAGTTTTCCAAATATTTAAAAGTTCGCAAAAATTGCCGTTTAATTGGAAGCAAGATTGATAAACAGATTGTGATCAAAAGGGTCCCACGCTGAGTAGAATTCTCATGTCCATCCCGCTTCCATCTAAGCATGATTTTTTTCATCATTCCAGTTTCCAGTTTAGCAAAATAATTATCATCGATCATGCTTCGTGTTACATTATATATTGTATTAGATATCTGCGTCAAAACGTCTTGCGCCAAAACGTCCTGCTCCGCCGGAACGGCGTTCCGTTACTTGCCGAGGTGCCGGAACGCCGTTCCAGCTCTCCAGGAGGTGCCCATATCTGCTCCGTATACAGCACGTATACGCTACTTTCCACAAATATCGATCATTCTTTTCTTCAGATTTCTGTTAAGTATTTTTCCATTACATCATCATTATTTTTATTATTCTTAAACTAGTATTATTTCTCTATTATGTGCATATATATATAATATATATAATATATATATAATATATATATATATATATTAGAGTGTGTATTCTGGATTTATATTTTATAGTTGTTTTAATCCCTTTTATTAAAAACTAAAAGTTTTTGGGTTTTTCTGTCCGCATACGACGCATTAGTTTGTTCACTAGTTTGTTTCACGGTTTCATACTCACAGAAGACTTTTCCGCCTTAGGGACCCTCCTCTGATGTCTATAGGCCCCTGTGTCTTCATTTGCTCCTTACCCATCTAGACAGCCAAGATATTTTGCGACACTCTCCTCTGACGCGTGTCCTTCTGTACAGTGTACATGTAGCCTACTTGTATCTATAGACAGAACAGTCGAGACATTTTCTGCGTTGCATCGTTCCTTCCCCACAGACTGAATGCTTCGGTGATCACACAGCTGCAGTCTCTAAAGACGGCTGTCTGATCACCAGGGCAGCAATCATCGATTTCCGCTGCTTCTCACTTCCGCCTGCACACGCTTTTCCACTGATCAGAAGATGGATGCATCGTCTCATCAATGGGAGACTCCCAGAAATAGCTCATCCGATGACTGACGTCGACTCTCGATCATCGTCCCACCCGGAGATATATTACATGACCTCAGCAGAGTACAAACGCATCCATTCCTGTCATTTACTGAACCCTACAGGCTTAAAGGCAACATTCCGACAAAGCTTATTATCTCATGCGAAAAGTACCTCGGCTGATGAGCATAGAGGACATATGAGGGCGGTGGCCGATTGGTTGGAGTGTTCGACCAGTAACGTGGAGAGAAGGGGGGATCCTCGTCCAAAGCAGTCACTATTAGCATGTCCTTTGAACACATGTATGCAACTGCTCATCGCAAGGTCATGTGCACTTCTGAGCTTTGGAAGGAGGACAATGGCAAAGGAGGACAATGGCAAAGGAGGACAATGGCAAAGGAGGACAATAGCATGTGTACTGTATTGTATTCTTTTTACTGTTCAGTACACGCTCATCATACTGATCCTGTAACTACTTGATTGAGCTGTTTGTAGCCAATGACTATTATAATACTTCAGCGGTTTCAAACTGTGGTGGAACCTGCGCATATACCGCTAAAGGCGGCAAGTGGTACACCAGGTGGCGCGTTACAAGTGGTACACGAAAAACTTATTTTTTTAAATTTTATCAGCTAAAGCCTATCTTTCTTTGATTAGCTCTATTCTCGCTCTCCCAATGCGTTTCCTTTCCCGGATTAGCTTCTGATTAGTCTATGGCTCTACTGGAGAACAGCGAGATGCGGTTATAATTATGGAATCGATTATGACAATACAACATGAACTCTTGTCCATTGCAATAAATTAAGGTCACTTAATTTTTTACTTACTCTATTCCTCTGCCTCTGCCTGTCTGCGTCTCTCTCTATAGTAACATATAATATATATATATATATATATATATATATATATATATGTAACACATAATATATATAGAAATTATATATATCTATTTATCCTAGGCCCCTACATGTATTATTTCCTTTCCGTCTCTTCCACGAGAAGGCTAACGATCAATATATATATATATATATAGCCTAAGCCCATATACAGTGTAATATATTATAATATACATTGATATATAAGTATATACAATGTATATATATATATATGTATATAATTATATCGTATAAACAGAGATATTTAGACAGACAAGAAATAAACAGAGACACAGATAGACTGGCAGACAGTGATATATACAGACAGATTTTCTGTTTTACATTCGGCTTGTTCCTTTTTCATGTCGAAAATCATGACATTCTTCGTTTTGTTGGCTATTTGCTCGGCACGTCGTCTAACGCGGTTATGGAAATGACTGTTTGCTCGTACAAGAAGAAAACGGTAGATTCTACAACGGTGGTGACATCTACCGATCGACGACTATTTCTTACTATAGACCGTGAACAGAAATCCATGCACCAGATTGATTATGTAAAAATGCTGTCGCAGTCCTTGGTTTAATTGTCTGCAGGCTTACATGTACTAGATGTGTGATCCCTTAAAAGACCTGCAGATAATTTGCATCGTTTTATTTTGACGTCGCTGTTTTATTAGACTTACGAAAGGTCAGAGACCAAGAACCGTGTTCACTACAGTAACTTCGGTTAGGTATAATTTTACACTATTGCTGTTTAACGACGCTGCGTCATGAAATGATGATTAGGCCTAGTGCCACCATGCCCCTTATCCACACTTGGGACTGGTGTTAGACAGGCCTATTATTATCTTCAGCGAATCTTAAGCAGCCACCTTTTAGTTGTAACTCCCGGTACGGGCTGGTTGTAATTAAACTATATTATACATATTAGGAATTAAGTGGCGCCGAGGGATTTAAAAGATTTACATTGTTTTACTGGTTTTATCGTAATCTCGAAATTCTACGGTGACTAAAAATCGAAGACGTGGAAATCGGCTTCTTTACAGGTGCTCAGTCAAAACATTAGCATTAGGCCTACAAGCATATGGAAACAAATTTTCAACTCTCAAACAATTTGTAAGGGTCTTTCGGAGCAATCACATGCAGGGTTACGGTGGATGGTGCTTTGATCAGGCATAGCGGATTGGGAGAAACCATGATAGGATAAGTGTTGGAAATGAGTGTGGAGCCAATGGAGAAAAGCAGCAATGGGAAATAATAATTATTAGCACACCCACCCTCTTTGATCCACACCTTAGAGGCGAAGGGGTCACCTATACCTGTAGAGTCCTCACCTTAGAGGCGAAGGGGTCACCTATACCTGTAGAGTTCTCACCTTAGAGGCGAAGGGGTCACCTATACCTGTGGAGTCCTCACCTTAGAGGCGAAGGGGTCACCTATACCTGTAGAGTCCTCACCTTAGAGGCGAAGGGGTCACCTATATCTGTAGAGTCCTCACCTTAGAGGCGAAGGGGTCACCTATACCTGTAGAGTTCTCACCTTAGAGGCGAAGGGGTCACCTATACCTGTGGAGTCCTCACCTTAGAGGCGAAGGGGTCACCTATACCTGTAGAGTTCTCACCTTAGAGGCGAAGGGGTCACCTATACCTGTAGAGTTCTCACCTTAGAGGCGAAGGGGTCACCTATACCTGTGGAGTCCTAGGCAATGAATCCTGTTGAACAGGTAACTAGGTAGGTCAGAGTTAAACATAAAAGTCATTTAAGTCACGTATGAAGACAGTACTGTTGAAAATGGTTTAAACCATTATTCTGGCACCTAAATATAGGGTTCAAAAATAGTGGCATGCTAAGTTTACACCATTGATCAATAACCCAATATAACAGCAGAGAAAGGGTCAATGTGACTTAACTTCAAGGAGTTAACTTGTTAAATTACAGAGCTGGCAACTCAATTCAACTTGAAGAAACTACAGAGTTAGCCGATGTAATGGTCAAACTGTTAACTTCTTAAGCCAAGGTGGTATGCAGAAGTCGCTTTTGTTAGACAATTTTTATTAGTCAATTATTTCTTCAAAACAATTCAATAACTGAACATATTCTCAAAGACTATTTAATCATCTGAATTTACAATAAATGCTTCATCGAAGCTTATTATGTCCTCAATTTTGCTTGACGCATCTTTTGATTCGTCTTTTGCCAAATCAAACTATCATAGAATCCGTACAAACTAAAAAACAAAAAATGTATGAAATCTGAATATTGATAAACTGAAGCTACTTAATGTTCTCGGTATTTGTTCTCAAATAAGTAATTAAACGATGACAGAATTCCAAATTTCAATCCCATTGGCTGCAGCTCTCTCTCTCTCTACAGAAGAACAAAAAAAATCAGATAATACAGCTGTTCAATACTAATTAATAATAGCAATGAATAAAATCTATATCAATAATATTAAGTTTGCAATACTTTTATATTAATCAACGACATATTATATCATATCAGAATCATAGATATTGATGAAATCAAGATTCAAAACTTCTAAAGCACCATCATAGCAGTTGATCACTTCATAATCGCCTGAACTGTAAAATAATTTGTTTCTATTTTAACCAATCAGAGGGCATATAATAATAAGCTAGAAGACAGCCTTCTGTAAAAATACACAATAGAAAAGCAGTGATTCCATTCATGCACACAACCAGGATAAGTTTTTAATAGTAATAACCTTGTTCAGCATGCATTAAGGAGGTCTAAACTAAAAAAAACTACTTTCAACCTCATCTGATCCCTGTCCCATTTGCTATAACCTCCCTAACCCCCTTGGGAATGTCCATACACCAATAGGGTGCTAAGGTCTCAATTAGGCTACCTGGGCAATACAGTCACAGTCAATAGATCCAGCGCTGCTTTGAATGTCAGACTGAAGTTGATGTTCAACGCATTGGATCTACCTAAATAACTTCCTGTACAAAATTAATGTCTAAGCATACACCTTTGAACACAACCCTCTCCATTTGTCCACCACTGCTTGCACTCTGGTAATGCCAGTCCCAAGCCTGGGTAAAAGAGGAGGCGACGTCAATGACCCTGCCCTGGTACCCATTACATCATTAAATACTGGAAAATAACTATATGTCCCCTTGGTCACTAATCCCCCTCTCCTCCTTCTTCACGATTATCATTAATGAATACTCATTAATACATTAATAAATGTTCAATAAATACCCTATGAACAGTATCAGTTAAATTTAGACTTACACTAGTTACCACAGCATCCCTCCTTGCATCTGGAGGAACACGAACCAGCTGCGCACTTGCAGGCAGCACCACACTTACAGCCTGCATCTGAAATGTACATTGCAAAAACTTTTAGTAAAAACACATTGTAAAATAATTTTTTTATTACTATGCATAAGCTTCTTCTTTATTGTTTACCCACAGCTGAAACTGAAAATTAAGGACTAAGCTCCAAAAACATCATGGTAAAAGACATGCAGTAATTACTCCACAATATATGATATAGAAGTCAAATTAACTGGACAGAACATGTTTCATATAAACTCTCTTCTAAGTACAGAATGAAGAAATAGGGAGGTGAACAAGATATGCTCCAGTTAAGGATGAACACTGGACATGGAGTCAAACTGGACAATATCCAAAGAAGAAGGCAAGCACAAAAATGTCTAGTTCTCCATATGTCGTCTCTCAGTCTTATAGACTGATCTTCTGGATATTAATCTGATTATGGCTCAGTTTATTTAGTGTGCCATTGGCTAATGCCTTTTGCATAAGACACTAGCGTAATAGAAGTTTTGAATTGAACAACTACAGAGAAAGGCTTCACCAGATTGGAGGCCTTACCATCAACAGAAAACTAATAAAAAATAGCTTTCACAGATTCCAAATGAGGCTGTATAATTAGGTCAACACTTACTGCAGACATTAAATTTATAAAACATAGAATCATCATAAAATATATAAATTCCTCTGTTTTTGAGTTGTATAATCACTCAAATCCCATTGTCTGCTAGCAGCACCAGGTGACCAATTTCAGCAGAGATCAATTAATTCGCAACCATTGTTGTACACCTGGAAAATTATTACTAGTGTGTTCCTTTTTACCATAAATATTGCAAACTGCATGTCTCGTCTATGGTTTTAGGACTTTTTGGCTCTGGTACTATCTTCATATTAGAGTCAAAACGAGGCTCAGCATTTATAAGAGACCTTTGTTTAAGATGCTTGCCTTCATTTGCTCAAATCACAAGACCCCAGTGACCATTGGAGACTAACATTTAAAACATTGTTCTTCATTCCTGGTAGATCATTTCTACCATGGGTAAAAGAGTTGCTCAGTTAATTAACATATTTTACTTACTTATTATATACAAAATACAAACAGCAAACTCACTTCCACATTTTGCTTCGGCATCAGCACAGCAACGTTTCTTGCAGTTTGGCAAGCATTCGCCTTTCTGACACTTGCAGTTGGTGCAAGCACATACTGATCCCCTTCCTTAAATGACAAAGGTATTCTTATTATTGACTAAAATATTATATTCAATTGGGATTTTCAGATATCATAATAGAAATTTATATAACACCAAAATTCAGAGCTCTCTTGACACTTTATGATGACTGATGTTTGATAGATGACAAACAAGATGCCAGTAGGAATAATGACCACACCCCAAGCTATATTTCATGGTGCTCTGAAGAAAGGAATGATGTCATTATAAAAGATTATTTAACATTTCAGATGTGTTGCAATAAACTTTTATAGTTATACTTATATTCATATTGGGTTTCTGTGGTGAGTAGTCAAAGTGAGAGACAGTATATAAATAAATCTGAAGATACGATATGATATTATCAGAAGGTGCTCAATAGGTATTATAAACATGTGTTGGAACATTGTCTTCTTCTACATTAATATGGCATGAGTAATAATGAAAATGTATTTCACAGTGATGGCAATGAGAGCTAACAGTTAATTACCATAGCAAGGGTAGGCCAATAACAGCAAAAGAGAAGGAGCAGCAACATTACCAACTAACTAATTAGAAGGCCTACTTCTAGTGTAGCTGTGAAAATAATCAAAAGACATGTTAAGTATGAAATTTGGCTTACTTGGGCATGTATCAAATCCACAGCACTCTAAAAACATGTGAAGATGGAAACTTTTGTTAGTAACTGCAGACCTTTGCAAACAATGTGCAATAAGCAATGAGACAGAACAACTTACTTGGTACTAAATACTTTCTGCACATTAGGCTATTCATCTCACCATGCACTCTGCGTTGTTTCTGTTGCAAGCGTCTTTTATCCAGGTGGGTTTCAAGTCCTCCGTAAAACCCTTTGTCCAGGTTTGGGGCAGGTTCAGACTTGTATACTTAGACAAACTGAGGCAGAGTTAGGAGGAGACAGAATAAGTAAGCCTACTTGATCGGATTTTTATAACTGACGTCCGATATTAAAAAATAGTTCATACCTTAAATGCGGTACTGTAAACTGCTAATCGAAATGTTTTACATATTCTAAACAAAACTATCCGTATTAATTGCATTATTGCACACAACTATTTTAAAACGTTGTTTCATCCGTTGTCAAAGTTTTTAGTGGCATAACGTACACACACAATAGGTTATCGATAAAAAATACTACTTATCCATTATAATAAAATTGCAATGACCAGGTAATGAAATTCACAATTACAAATACTCAACAATAAAGCAATATCGCAGTAGGCCCTACATCTTAAAATCATGACGTTTCTGGAAGTCACACACACTAACTTAGGTCTACTTACGAGTATTCGATGCGTCGGCCATGTTTAGTCTTCACACCGGGTTTCTAGCAGACGATTCTTGATCTTCGTAGCTGGTAAGTTTCTGCACATCATGTCTAACAGCGATGCATGGTCATTTAAATAGAAACGAAGCATCATTTCTATTGGTCAGATGATTCCCGTCCCAATTAAGTTTTATTGGTTGTCCTGATTACACCTCTCAATAAAGCCATCGGATTGGTCTTCACGCATTTTGCACAACTCCGTGTGGATTATCGACCTCGTGTGAACAGCGAATTCACTCGAAATGTGATGTGCCGTGTGCAAAAGTTCAACGCTCATCAGGTTAAAATGTATTTATAAACTCTAGATTTTTCGTTTGTGCAACCTTTGGTTATATCCGTAGCATCCCGATTTATTACACGGGGTATTATAAGTATTTAAAACTGCGTTTGATCGATCGAACCCGTACTGAACCAATCTAGCAATATAACGAAGAAGTGTAGACAGAGAAACAAAATATTAGTTGTGGCTTCATTACCTGGTACAGTTTATTTTAAAATGTATGTGCGCTTGTCAGATGCAAATAAAGGTTGCTTATTTACTTACCTTGGACAACCGAAATACACTTAAAACCGCGAATGTAAGCCGACTATTGAGAGTTTTGGAGCAGCGCAACAGACTTAGATTGGTGAGAAGACAGAATTCGTGGAAGATATTTGCTTTCACTTTGAAGGAGATCTTAGTGGTATGAAAACGAACAATGATCTTATTGTCGGTTAATGGCTTCAGTCCATCTCCAATGTTTCTATTGCTCATACTCGACACGATTTATAAAATTATCATTTAAATTAGAAGTCTATGATTACCTGCAATAAAGCATAACTCACAGTGTAGAGCCCATACATGTAACCACATTAATTTTCTGCATCATCCCACATTACCAAGACTCCCGTAACTTATTTTGTCCTACTTAATAAAATTTAGGCTTAGGTTTCAACTTTCAACGAACTCAACATGAACATCCGGAAAGGGTAGTCAGACATAGGCGACAGAAAATTCTAGCAATAGGCCTATAGATGTGTGCCTCTTATCATCCTTATGACTCTTAACCTGAAAAATTTCCGCTGGATATTATTATTATTATCGTAGGCCTGATTGCTATCAATGATATATAATTACATAGATTGCAACTCTTTTGTTGGGTTATCAGTAACTGTTGTTGGCTTGTTTGAAATCACGTGAATTTAATGAACTGCTAGAATTTTTGTGCTTCACGTTTATCTAGGGATTCAAAAGTAGACTATAATTGTAAGTGTCCATACATGTGTAATAGACTTTAGGCCTAAAGATAACCGAGTGCAATAGACATCATTTATTCGAACCCATCGCCTTCAAATGGGTAGCGTCAAAAACTAATGATCATGGTGAGGGAAATTGGCCGCCCTGACCTTGATCGAATGGCCATTGGTTAGAGCGGTCGACCCGTAACAGCGTGCGCTGAGAAAGCGGGTTCGACTCTCGTGCGGAGCGTCACTGTGTAGGGACCTTGAGCAAGTCCTTCATACACAATTGCTCTGCATTATAACTGCAGTTGCGTCGTCGAGACGTGTGTGCGCTTTCGTGCACGACTTGTCGTGTTGAAGTGCGTTATAAATGCCGAGTTGTATTGTATTGTAGAACTGGTAGGCCCTAGTGCCAGCAAGTGACATCAGATAATGCAATGCACGTACAGCTATTAGGTCATGGACACGTACGCTGTATTAGCAATGAAACTCTTAAGTTGTTGTTACCACAGTTTTCCAAGATCCTGGAGTTGGTATTATTTGACAGTGATTTTATTCTTGAAGTGGTGTTTAGAAATGTCAGATCAGATTGCAATTACAATCTGACTTTAGACCTAGGCCTACATGTATATCCAATTATCTTGCAAATTTAAAAAAGAGGTTGTAAGTAGATATTTTTTAGTCAATTCTCACTGACCCCAGTTGTAACCGGATTTTTACATACCAATCTGCTTTTCTTCTGCTTACTTGCTCGCTTACTTAAGTTGTTTCATTGATCTTGTAACCCACGAAACAAGGAACTAATAAAGCCTAGTCTTTGCCCATGAACATAAATCATTGCTCAAATCGGAACCCTATGTTATTCTCATATTTCTTTATTCTATTCATACTGTTTTTAAATCGGAACCCTATGTTATTCTCATATTTCTTTATTTTATTCATACTGTTTTCAAATCTGAACCCTATGTTATTATCATATTTCTTTATTTTATTCATACTGTTTTCAAATCGGAACCCTATGTTATTCTCATATTTCTTTATTCTATTCATACTGTTTTCAAATCGGAACCCTATGTTATTCTCATATTTCTTTATTTTATTCATACTGTTTTCAAATCGGAACCCTATGTTATTCTCATATTTCTTTATTTTATTCATACTGTTTTCAAATCGGAACCCTATGTTATTCTCATATATCTTTATTCTATTCATACTGTTTTCAAATCGGAACCCTATGTTATTCTCATATTTCTTTATTTTATTCATACTGTTTTCAAATCGGAACCCTATGTTATTCTCATATTTCTTTATTCTATTCATACTGTTTTGCCTATGCTGGCCTTCTTACTAGACTCGTCCGTCTGCCAAGGATTCTATTTTAACATATTGGTCCTTGTCTTTCTGTATTGATGTTTCGGTTTTGACACGCTGGTGTCTTACGCATAGCTTCTAAGTTGAAATTAGGTGTGCACGAGTGTAGTGGTTAGCAAGTTGGACTGTTATTCAAATCCTTTCCTGGACAGAAATTGTTTCCAGATTTAAACTCTGCACCACCTAGAATATCAATTTCTATCAGATAAGAGACTCTTTCTTTACTGCATTGTATTAGAGTTTCTGAGCTGGAGGCAGAAGCATCCAGCTCCTGTGGGCATTGCGCTTGTCCACCAGGGTCCATTCGGATTCATTTTATACTCCTATTAAAACTGTGCTTTTCATCCGTGTTGGGGTCAGGAGCGCTCAGGAGTAGTAACCTTGAAGGGGTGCTAAATAAATTTTCTAATGACTGAATTAATCAATCAAGGTACCCCACCCTGATGCACAGTTAGACCTACATCAACAGGATTGCCTCAGTACTTTGTTTGATACTAAAAGTCAGCAAGGGTTGAGGTACATAATGTATAATTATGGTAGATCATGATGTGCACATAAAAGTATCTCAGCCAACTTCAATCTTTGCATGTGTGGGTGACCTTTACTGGATTTCAACCAGATCAACTCCAAAATTTGAAAAGCCTTCGAGATAATTATTATATAGAAGTACCCAGACAAGTGATTTAGAACCTTTTTACAAACCTCACAAAAGCACTGTGATGTTAAAGTTAATTAACACAAATATTAATCAGTAACACAGTACACTGCTCATACTTAAACATGGAAAGTCGCCACTCTTGGGCTGTGGCGAGTTAGTATGTCAATCAACAGAGTCTTGATCAGAGTTGACACTGTTCAGAAGATCCTTTTCCAGTGCTTGCCTCCCAGATGATACAAAAGCAACTAGCAATCAATCTGGTATATATGTTGAACAGCCATTCTTGTTGGTTGCAACATTTCTTCATCACAGTCAATGGTCTCCACCAATCAAAAGGCACAGACTGCATATGTAACTGCATCTGTGAGTGTTTGCTTGAAGCAGTCCATAAAGAAACAGTTGGCCTTCAATGATATGCAACTAAATAATGGCCGAAAAATACAATCAGCTTCAGATCAAACTCTAAAAAACACCCTCAGAAACATTAACTTGGTAAGTCTTTACATAATGACAAATTCCACACACAAAAGAACTAATCTAATGAATTAATAAGATGTCGTGTGAGTTATGACACATCTACGGAAACTTTCATATTGCATCAGAAGCGAACAAAAATTTAATTTACAGCCCATAAACAACCCCACTAATTGCAACTGAATCAGTTCATAAATGTTCCTTTAGAGCAGCAAAGTATATACAGAGGATAAAACCCTTAAAACTGGGCAGAGTAATAATAACTACAACAATCTATTGAAAC
The DNA here is from genome assembly GCA_959347315.1 of Bimastos eiseni. Classification (NCBI taxonomy): domain Eukaryota; kingdom Metazoa; phylum Annelida; class Clitellata; order Crassiclitellata; family Lumbricidae; genus Bimastos; species Bimastos eiseni. The sequence continues at coordinate 6,737,390 of OY365810.1, read as the reverse complement.
CATCACAATAATATCAGTCCATTTTCTTGCCGAATTAAATTTTCCATTTGGAAACACAAACCAGGCCATATTCATCAACGCACTTAATCTCAAATCAATTTGATTTTGCGATTAACTGTAGGAATGCTGAACAAAAGAAGCGGCCAATGCAGAAAATGAACCAAACAACAAAATGAGATTAAGGATAATTAATAAAAACCACTAAAGGGCAGAACGCTAGCTCTGCTCTGTCCCGCTATGTTTTGAAGTCCGTACATCGCTCAGACATGACTCAAAGTCGCTGTCTCAGTCCAACAAGATCCCTTCTTTAGTAGGCGTTGATTCCGAAGAGTCGAACCCCGTCAAGTTGGGGAAGTTTCGGAATCAGAACAGAAATCAACGAGACGGCGTTGACAGCAAAGTGATAGGGATCGTACTTCGTGTAGAAACTGGCAAGAAAGAATCTAAAAGAAGCATTGAAACACGTCTCAGAAAAAAAATCACAATTAGATGGCTATATATAATGTTCGATAATTAAATAATCAAATTATTACCTTGGGGAGAAAGAATCTAAAAGAAGCATTGAAATATACATCTCAGAAAAAATCAGATAGAAGGTTACATACAATGCTAGATAAATAATCAACTTAGTATCTTGAATCTAAAAGAAGGATTGGAAAAATCAGAGATTGAAGGCTACATACAGTGCTTGATAATAATTCAAATTAGATATCTTGAGGAGAAAGAATCTAAAAAAAAGAATCTAAATGAATCATTATCAAATAAGCAAACAGACAGCTATGTGTGATGTTAATGTACATTAGCTAATTCAATGCATTCAGTCTGGTGTTATATGCAGCAATAATGGTTAATATCTTGGGAAGAAAGATTCAAACAGATTGGAAACCATTATAAAGTATACTACATAAAAAATGCATATGCAATTTAACACAACAATTCACAATAGTCTTTAATGTACCCAGTTGGATATATGGTAGTTTAGAAAGAAAAGCAAGTAAGCAATGTTGTATTGAACTTCGGAAATTTTACTTTGCAGGAGATTAATAAGGACCAATTATCATCCTCTTTGATCACACATTTTCTTCAGCTTCCTTCCTTACTGCCTTAATCATTGGATTCATATCCCTTCTGACTTTATTAGAATTCTCTGAATTTCGTGTTTTCATACATTTTGATTACTTAACTTACTTAATTTTGTACTTAATGTTGATTTTTATTGGTTTATTGATTTTTATCATTAATTTATCTACTTTACAAGTTTAATAGACAACCCCCTCTGTGACCAATTTGGCTCAAACACTGTTTATTATGCAAGCATAAACATTGCTGCAGGACACACCACTTGTCTCGTTAGCATAAAGATGCTGGTTCATGAACCAGTTGTGACAGTTTGTATCTAAGCCCAGCACATTCCAGACGTGAAGACTTTAAACTATCTGTGACATTGTTGAATAAATTAACTGAGCAATGAGCAATCTCCACAGGAATCCATGACATAAACAAGAATGGTACTCATAAATAATCGTGAATTACCCGGTGCCCAGCACTGTGTTGATGTGAGGCATAGGAAATTGTAGTCAAAGGAATGATCAGAGAAATTTCAACACAATAAAAAAAACAATAAAAAAAGGTACAGTGTAGTCTAGTTGCAAAAATTCAGGGTTTTATGGGGTTCAAAGCATAATTTTGCTTTGAAATTTTCCTCTCGATCTGTGCCATCCAGCCAACTCAGTAATAATTGGTACACTGTTGAGGTTAAGAGTAGGTTGCTTCAGCTACATACCCATGGCTGAAAATGGCTGTTTTGACAACTCATCTTAAAACATTAAATCCCATAAATACAGCCAGTGGTGTCGCTACCATTGAGATGCAGAGGCGTGTGCCTCCCCTGGGCTTTTATAATTATTCTTTTATTTAAATATTTTTTCCATTGAAAAATAATCTGAGCCGCCCAGCATTAACGGCGTTGCCACAGAGAATGATGAGAGCCTGCTGTAATCATTCCAAGGTGGCAGAAGTTTCTTGCGTGATATTCGTTGCATAAACTTGCATTTGCCTACTTTATGTATGATATAGCCGGTGACTTCCCCCTTTGAACAGTACGGCCTACCACTTTTGCAAGATTTTGATGGAATAGTCATCAACAAATGATTATTATTACACTGTTATTCTAAAAATCTTGGGGTTATGAAGGAGATAAAGTAGCCCATCTGATATACCCCCATCACATCCAATCTGCCTCCCCTGGCCTCTAATCCTAGCGATGCCACTGAATACAGCCATTTCCTTATCATATATACAATTCTAAAACTGAAAATCAACATACAATGAAGTTATTTCTCCTCTTAGTTCTTGAATATCCAATATCCAAATATCAGAGACCTTTGTACGACAAATGTCTGCACCACAACAACCAGGATCGGAAAAGAACAGAACTTACAGCACAACTGGTACAACTGTAAGAAACTTTCGTGATGGTGAGAACTGTACTCCATAGTCTAGCTGTTCCCAGACCGTGCGATAGCGGAACTTGGCTTGGTCGGCTGTCTCAAATGGAGTTCCCTTCTCGATGTGTAATATGATGAACATCAGCTGCCAACATTGATAAGATTATTTATCAGTTATTGATGCAAAATCAGGATGTAATAAATCCTAGCTGGAGTTGGTTCCTGTTTTATCAGCTCTATAACTCTGGGCGCACAATAGTCCAATGCCTAGAATACTGAATGGACAAAACAGCATGGATATAATACTGGACTTATTTGATATAGTGCGGGCCGTGGGTGCATAAGCTGGTCTCATCGACATGACTAATGTGTGCTACTGAGAAATATGTAAGATCTACATTACATGCCGGTTGATTAACCCAGAGCTTCAAATCCACATTAGAAGCAAAAATATATTTCTAGATATCTTTTGCAATAGCACCATGTATCTAACTAAGATATTTGCACATAAACTATAGATGCAGTGTTAGCAGAAAAGACAAGCAAGGAGGCAGAACTGGCCACCTACCCTAGTTTGCCAAGGTTAATACTACAACATGATGAGAAATTCTGGGAATATCAACACCTTTGAATCTGAAAATGCATCATTTAGCCGGAAAACACAGTAAGAAGAGAAGCGCTTTCAACTGACCGTGTTGTGAATGACATTTGTCAGAGTCCAGGCCATTGCAACGGAGAGAAACGGCAGACTGAGAATAACGTAATGTATGAAAGCAACGACGATGATGTAAGTCACCCACATTCCCTTGCTACTGAAGTACGTAGAGTTTGGATTCGGATCGCTGTGAGCGACGCCAACATTCATCGTGATGTCTTTAACGATCAACTTCTGCTGAAGACTAAACAGAAGAAAGTCAGGCTTATCAAGTAACACAAACACAAAGGAATGGCAAAAGTTCCTATAATTCATGTGGAAAAATTACAGTTCCCATAATGGCATAAGACAAAAATATAGCTCCCATAAGCCATGAGACAAAATTACAGCTCCCATCCATATGTCATGATACAAAAGCTCCCACATGCCATGAGACAAAATTAAACTCTCGTGTGGCCATAGCGCCAGTGCTCATATCCTTCAGTCGGCCCTGGAGCCAGCAGGTTATGATCGATCATTTATGCAGCAAAAAGCCCAAAATCATAAAGTCCCATATAAAATGTAGGAAAGGCATCCATGTAAAAAAAAAATCTATCACAATCCATCTCTCGTCAGGATAAAGCAAAACCTGCCGAAAGTCCCATTAAATATTAATGAAATAAAGAATAGTTAAACCCCCATGCCCCAAAGATACACATTTTAAAATGATTTTATGTATATGCAAGAAATAATGTGTTTGCATGTCAAACAATAATATTTCGTCATTCGCAATTATTAACCTAACTCACGAAATCTTTTTTTTTACTATTCGGTACATATTCGGGGGTTTATTTTTGATGAGTATGGATAAAATAATCAATAATTGTTGGCATTTCACGCAGTAATGATACGAATTACGTCAGACACATGTTTCGTGCTCGCACAAGTGACGTGTCTTTAGTACGGCGCTACAAAAACAACGGCGTAATGAACTCCGATCGCAGCAGTATAGCGCATCAAAACAAAGGCCAACAATTGGCGATAATAATACGACGCATAAACGGAATAAAACGACAAAATAATGCGAGAACATATGGACAACAGCTGTCGACGCTAATGCAGGCAAGTGTAATCAAAATACGTGGACATGCTCACAAATTATTACGATGAACCGTAGCTGGAGATAAGACGCATTCACTACTGTCGCCGAAATGTTGGCAGCTGATTCAGCTGATAGTTCTCAATCTATGGTCTTTGTTTGATTCAGCTTCAATCAATGCGTCAGCGCCTGACGTTTCAGTCACTTCCGTTGTATGTTTAATTTAAATTGCAACAACTGTAGGCCCTAAAACTGTAAATTGAATAACCAGCTTTGCACAAAAGTGCGCTAAGCTATATTCAGGGTCACAGTGCAATTAAAATTAATGAGTTTATAATTTTTATATAAATAGAGCGACAGATCTATGTGTATTGACGAACTGCTGGCAGAAGGCGGAAGGCTGTCCCATTGCAAAATAAGACGAAGAACCTTCTTATCTAGCGCCTAAATTCGAACTAGTGGGTTACAGGGTTTCATGTCTTTGTGTATAATTACTTTGACGAAACTCTGATTATTTTATGAACTCTCCTAATTTCCGAATCATAGAGAACATTTCGCGCTGTGGCGTATGTTTATAAATATGAGTTTTTCAGTCACGAGTTAAAAGTAACAGATGAGAGGGCGGGCAGTCGGAGAAGATATTATCTGAAGATGCGAGATAGAATTAGCAAATTGGCGGAGGTCTTTAAATTTGTGGATCCGTTCCAAAGAGCTGGTGCGTAGACTATAAGAAGCTGCACGATAGCCCTGTGTGTAGCTGTACTAAGTTCTCACTTTGCACTCGGATGTAAAAGAAAGCAAGGGCAATTTTTTTAGTTGGATAATTATAAATTGCGCAACTAAGTGCAAATGTCACGTTTTTTTTCTCCAGCGACTCGACCAGACGCAAAAAATGAAGCAGAGATTCATTGATAAATACAATACGCAGTTCGAAATACATTAAAAAAAATTATGAAAATATGTAAATTTACATTTTCTTATCGATCGAACAGCCATAGACTAAGGGCATAGTCTACTCGTACTTAATCTTGAATTGCAAGACATATATATATATATATATATATATATGTGTGTGTGTGTGTGTGTGTGTGTGTGTATGTACATATATATATGTCCTAGTCTGGGGTAATTGTCCTGAGAGGAATTTTCCGTTCCCTTTTCCTCATAGTTCCGTATATATATATATATATATATATATCATCGTGCATGTTTGTATGTATGCATATATATATATGTATGTATGCATATATATATATATATATGTATGTATGCATATATGTATATATATGTATGTATGCATGCATGTATGTATGCATGTGTGTATGTATGTATGCAAGTATGCATGTATGTATGCATGTATACATCATGTATATATGCATGAGTTTTTCATAGTTTCGTTATTGGTTCCAACAGGTGATATTCGAGTACTGTCTATCATATCAGCTGTCGTGTTATTGTCATGTCCTTGCAAGTATTTACTAACATACCGATCTACTTATGACAATGATCTATATGAACACAACATAATTATATCCTACAAAGAAATCCATATACTAATGTTCAATTTACAAATTTTTACAATCTTGTTAGAAACAGCTTCTAACGCAATCAAGATGAAAGCTGGAATTAACCATCTGACCACTTTCAAGGTACGCTAGTATTTGGCACGTGATAGGACTTAGTTGTGTTGGAACCAGAGAACCAAAAGCCTACTGCCATCAGTGGCAGGTAACATGGATCACAAGCCGAGGCGCAGTCTATCAAGAAATTGTCGCCAAGCAATCGAAGCTATTATTGTCAGTGTTGCCTAGAGTCTGCCCTAGACTGTCCATTTCATTTACAGCAGGCTGTCTACACCCTGCACGAATGAATGCATACGCTGTTTGATGCCAAATGCTAATGTCCTCTGAATATACTTATATCTTGGTGCACGACCGTCTATTCATAAAAACAGGACCAATTGTTGCCATTTCAATTAGCCAGCTGCTATTACTGTACGTGAGATTGAGGTTCCTCAGGCCTTGAAAGGCTATTGGAACTAAGCAAATGCATATTGATTAGATGGGCGGTCTGGTTTTCGACCCCGTGTTATGCCTTTAAGGACTGATGAAATGTGATGGATAGATACGGAAGTGGAGAGGCTGAGGTCGAGAGTGGAGTTGAATGTGTGCCTGACGGCAGGTGGCGACGCTAGGAACAATATGGCGGCTGTTGTTGACAGTGGTCGGTTGTTGTCATCGCATGAAAATGAAAACATGGGTCTGTTTTTAATCAGTTATTACTACATAGACTAATTTCAATTACAATTATTGTAACAATGATTCCGAAGCCTATCACTTACACTAGCTTCCTAGGGAGATGTTGGATTAAATGTCGAAGATCTGTTTTTGTGACGAGACAGTTGTTTACCCAACGGATGCTGAGGTCCCGTTATTTTTGCAGAAATGTGTTTGATCATTGATTTTATTTATCTGACGTTTGTTTCATTCGTCGTAGACTAAAGCGATAATGCTTTCACGATTTTACTGATTTAGTTGGAAGGCAATGCAGAATTTTTCTCTGGGTAGTGGGTACTTGACATTGCGTTATAATATTATGGAAAGATTGTGTACATAATCGTTTTATGTAGAAAAATTGAACTACGCAACATGTGTAACAGAGCAGACATATTTGTAAACTTTTGAAAACTGTCTGAATTGGTGGACGTTTTGACAGAAGTCTGATTACATTTCACGAATGCATGCTGTGAATTTTCTGATCATATACAACAATCTAGATTTAAAATGCTGATATTCAGTTTTTCGTCTAGTCTTAATCAGCCAATTCTGTTGGAGTTGTGGCATCGTGGTACTTTCAGTTATGGGTCATTTAGATAAGTGAAACTAAATAGATGTGTTGCATAGGTGTTTACACTACAATGGCTTCTTTGTGATATCTCAAGTTTTGCAAGTTTTTGAGATAAATCAAGTTAACTTAGAACAGCTAAACAGAACTTAAAGTTGAGGGTGTAATACTTTCTTATACAGAACAAGATGCACGGAGGCTAGAAACATATGAAAGCGATGTTGAGAAATGTAATATAATATTATGGCTTATAGAGCACTATAAATTGTGAACATATTCCAAACTGCTACATGTGACTATTTTATCTGACTGTTTTATGTGTCTGTTGTCAGTGCAAGTGCTCTGTGTTAAATCTGTTGGCTCACATATTCACATTGAAAACGGAACAGTGAAAACCGACCCAGGCCAATTGAACTTTGAGTTGCACATGGCCTGGAGCAGAGTCCATTATTGAGACAGGAGACTGCGTGCTGTAGAAATGGCAAAATAATCACTCTATGTGTCGATATATTCACTGCAGGAGAGTGGCTGACTCTGACTCCTTAGCAATTTAATAGAAAACGAGTAATGGTCCCTTAAGCTAACACTGGTGTTTTGGCGACTTCATTTTCCTTGGCCTTAGCATACGAGGGCAGTTTCTCTCCCTCACTATCTGACCACCCCGTCAACAGCATAGACAGTGTACTCCTCATAAATGACTAGTTAATCATCGCTGTTGTTTCTCTTTAGATGATTTGAAGCAGAATGATCTGGAGACGATCATGGATCGATTAATGAGTCGATTGAGGATCAAAAGTCGATGTCAGCCGACATCACTGGACTCAATCAAAACACTTAATTTGCCTTCAGATGTGAGCTCATGTGGTATTGTCATTCCTTTAATTGCTTTGCTCAATAATCACCATTTCTCGACCTAATCAATAAAGTTCTGCCTTACACCTACCATGTCCTGTCTTCTTATCTGCATCCACATTTTTGTTCCTTTTTGGACAACCCATCTGACTTGATGTTGCACTTGTTCATAATCTGGTGCCCTGCACTTTGTTATTGAGCGATGCTTTTGATTGCGATTATCTTGATTATGATGTCATGCTCTCAACAGTATCATGTATTTCCACTTTATTTCAACCTTGGACTGTATCATAACCTATCTTTGTATTTATATAGCGCCTCTTGCAGAATAACTATGATAGGTGGTATTGGGACCTGGGGTAGTTGCAGTGCAAAGGGGGTTCTGGTGGTCCCCATGCAGCAAAATTGTGTTCTTTGTGGCAGGCCCTGGGCCTAGGGTTTGGAATGGCCTCCCTCAGATTTATGGATTGCCTCCAAACAAATGATTAAGCGAATGAATGAATAAATGAACTGCAAGGAAAAGGAATGGTTGAGACAACAAATTAGGCGAAAATGTGTGAATGAAGGAATGGAAGGAAATAGGAAATAAGGCAGGATGAAAATGAAGAAAGAAGGCATACAGGAAGTAGGATGGATGGATGGATGGGTGGGTGGGTGGATGGGTGGGTGGATGGATGATGGATTTATGGATGGATTGAATGATGGGGCGAGTTGATAGATTAGTGGATAGTTGAATGAATGGGTTGGTTGATTGGTCAATGGATGGGTGGATGGATTGGTATGATTGGATAAATGGATCATTTGTTGGATGTATGGATGAATATGTGGAATGAGAATGAATAGAGAAATAACAACTGTGTGTGGACTAGTGTTATTGATTCATATCAGACAATTGTATGTTCGAGCAACTAAACTTGCGTTGCTGTTTTGTGCTCAGCTGAAAGAAAGATGTGAGAAGTTTCATACATTTAATTGGCCACACATTTTGTGTGTTTAGGATAAGAAGAAACCAGAGAGACATGAAATACTTGCTCTACAAAAACACATGGACTGCCTGGAGAAATACAGTGCAGGTACACCCACCCGAACACTTGCTATCACTTAACATGTTGAATCGCTAGGCTTCACATGTGTTGTGTTCTTACCTGTCTTTAATCTCTGTCTGGCAAATCTCTGTCTGGCCCTGGTCCCTGCATATCACTTGTTCCAGTTTGTTCTTAGTGTATGTATATGTCACATGTTCCATTATGTCCTTGGTCTCTATATTATGTCCTTGGCCTTGGCCCATCCTCTGTCTGTTCTTTATGCTTGTCCTCTTTCTTTGATTTTGTCTATTTGTGTCCATTTGTTCTTGTCCTTTGGCATGAATCCTCAGGGTACTCTTCACCTTTGTTGACAGAGTTCTAGAAAGAGTATTTGAGTACTCTGTGTGCAAACCAGTGTAGACATAGTCACAGAGATAGTACTCTATGTCTTCTAACCTCTTTAGACAGAGCACTAGATTGAGTACTTTAGAACTCTTGTGTTCTAGCCACTGTAGGCAAAGTACTAGATAGAGTACCCTATATGTTAGAACCGATGTTGTCACAATTATAGAGAGAGTACTTTATGTGTTCTAACCAGTGTAGACAGTGTCACAGAGAGATAGTACTCTTGTATTCTTATCATTGTACACACACTACTGCATGGATTACTGAAGTACTTTTTTTACCAGGCGAGTTTTATAGCCATTGTAGAATATCATTCTTCTGTTGCTCTGTCGTTGCATTCGCAATTCACTCGTTGTCGTTGCTTCGTCAGTTGTCAATCGAGCGAATACTCTTGACCGTTTGGAGTCGATTGCCCGACAGACGAGAGTTAAGTTGGTGGTCGATGAGTCTAAAAGAGACTTGAGCTTCACGTCTGGTGATTCCTTCACTCTTCGATTGTCTCTGGCTGACGACAATGCGACCATTGTGAACGTCAATTTCTGTCAGAACTCAGAGACAAAGGTCAGACTCAACTTCATTATTTGTTACCTATTGTTGTTATTACACAACTATTATTTATTTTAAGGTAATTCAGGGGTTATGTATGCTTGTATGTATGTATATGTCTTTTTTCATGTGGTTTAGGTGCCCCATCCGTTACTTTAAAAATGACTATTACGGTTATAATATACTGCTGTTTGATTTTTGTATGGCCTCGGGCTATGTCAGACGTGTGGTTATAATTTTCACCAAAAGAGACATTTGACAGTGTGTACATAAAAATTCAGTTCCAAGAGAGAGACAGACAGACAGACAGAGAGAGGGAGGGAGAGGGGGGACAGAGGGAGGAAGGGAGACAGAGAGAGAGAGAGAGAGAGAGATGTAAGAGAGCAGCAGAGATAAGCAGGTAGAGAAATCCAGGTGGTACAATCATCTGTTTTAAATGAGAGTGTTAATGTTAGGACATATACTCTCTGTCGTCTTGCATTGATATAATCGTTTACCTTGTCATCTGTTATTTGTGTTCCTTTGATACTCTGAATGTCAGTGATTTTCTACTCCATTAATTCAGTTGAAGTACTATTACATGTGCTTTTAGTTATTGCTCTGTACTGTGTTGCTTTCTTCTGTTTTTAATTAAACCTTTCACAGGTAGTTGAAAGGCTAAAGAGGCTTTGATTTCAATTATTTTCTTATTTATGGAGTTCCTTCTATTATATTCTTGTGGCTATACAGACTTAAACTAAATTTCAATGACTATTTTATGGAGAACCATTGAACCTGCTTACTTTGTACTGGAAGGCCTATTCTGTTACCAATTAACTGTTGTGTCACACGTTGAACTTGTTGCCTGTAATGTTTGTGGTGACGCTTGGTTTGATACTGTTGATATTAGTATACATTGTGTGGACATCTTTTCATGATAAAATGTGTTGAAGATTCTGTGTTAATATTGTAATTATAGCACTTTACATGTTACAACTTCAACATCTGTTCAGTAGATGTTGTTGAAGTTTGACATGTATTCTAATTGGACTGTAGTATATATTCCAGTTGGTAGTTATGGTTACGATAGTGGTAACCATGGTTACAATGGTGTTTGTCATGGTTACGGTCGTGTTGGTAAGGATTACATGTTTGTTGTTTGTAGCCTTGTCCTGATCTGATGAAGTCATTGAAGAGAGGAGATTACGATGAATTGAAGCGCCATCTGGACGGTCTTGTCTGCTCTTATGACATCGAAGGGGACAAGTGATGAATATTCCTAATCATTCATTCATTCGAAGATTTATATAGCTTCCCTAATGGATTACTAGTAAAGATGCTCCCACTCTTGAAAAGACTGTTCTAAGGCGAGTATGCTGATCATTTACGATAAATCCCTTCTCATGACACTGCACTCTTGTACTTCATCTATACATAGTATGCAAAGAGTGTCTCTGAGTAGATATCTTGAAGGGGCGCTATATAAATGCTCGATTACATTACATTGCATGCATAGATACATACATACACACATACAGGAATAGATATGCATAATATATTTATTCAATGTGCTAATATCTCTGTTGTCCAGGTCTGTCTTGTTGTTGTTTTGGTCAAGTGCTGTCTGTGTTTGTCTGGCTCTTGTTCTCTTATTCTTTTACTCTCTATGTCTGTCTGTCTGTCTGTCTGTCTGTCTGTCTGTCTGTCTGTCTGTCTGTCTGTCTGTCTGTCTGTCTGTCTGTCTGTCTGTCTGTCTGTCTGTCTGTCTGTCTGTCTGTCTGTCTGTCTGTCTGTCTGTCTGTCTGTCTGTCTGTCTGTCTATATTTTATCTATCTGTTTGTTTTTCTTTTCTATGCTCTGTCTTCAGAATCAGACTCAGTTGATGATAGCCATTTAGCCACATGTGACTTTTATTTCTTCCAGTTATTGGCTTTAAAATTTGTGCTATTAATGATCTTTTCTTAATTTTCTTGCCTTAAAACTTGTTTGTTCATTTTTTTATTGTAAGCTTTGCTGCTGGGTTTTGTCTGAATTTGTTTTATTTGATTGTAATTGATTTTGAATATTAGGAAGACGAAGGCAAAGGCTGTTCAAGCTCTACAATCTCTTGAGTCAGATCTCAACATGCTCTCAAAGTTTCAAAGGTAGATGGATCCTCTTCCTAGATTCTCTTCATTTCTAAATGCTGCTGGTTATTCATAATACTGATCAACAGGAGGAGGAAAAGAAGAAGGATGGGGAGGGGATATAGGAGGAGAGGAAAAGAGGAGGAGGAGAAATAAAACAATTAGTAGGATGACAATAGATATCAAGTTAGTCTCTGTTTCTCAGTTAAGACTGAGAGCTCTATGGCAGCAGACCTGATCCTTGTCTCAGGTAATTAGAATGCCGTACCTGTAGAATTATTGTACACCAAAACTCAGATAAGTAAAGAATATGGTTGCCTTCTTACTTAGACTTGTGTGTTATTTTGAGGCTGCTGTTTGTATTGCGTGGCTTATGTGTACATAAAGGTTTTGGATACAAGTCCTGATGCACAGCTCAGAAAGAAATCTGTAAGAGCTATTTTTATATGTCAAAGGCTTCGTTGTGACTTATGTATAACTTGAGGCATTCTCAGAGAAGGCGTTAAAATGGCTCATGGAGTAAATGAGTCCACAAAGAAGATTATATGTTGCCTTTACGCAAGTCCTTCATGCACAATCGCTCAGTCTCACCAATGTTCTATTGTATGGCCCTAACTTTTTTTGTGCACTTCTGATCTTTGTAAGGGGGGTTTGAATTCAATATAAGTTATGTTTTTTATCTGCAAATACAGAACTTTGTATCATATACTATATGACAATGGTTCCCAACCTGGGGGTCGCGACCCCTAAGGGGATTGCGGTGGCATTTTCAGGGGTCACGGCGGTTTTTGGAATTAGCCAAAACAGATTGAGAAATGTAAGCTTGAAGGTTTTCAAATGTTTTTCGTTTTCAACCCTTTTTCCCAGTATATACTATATTAACTTTACTATCTTTTATGAAACAAAATGATCTTTATCCATTACAGGTAACTTACTTAAGGTGACTGCGGGTGACGTCTAGTCTATGTTATCCGATTCGGTTGGAACTGGCACCTGTACAGAACACTGCTGTTATAATATTAAAAATACAACTATTCGTTTTCTATACTGTTGATCGATGGTTGTCGAAAGGAAATGTTGTCTATCGTGTTCTTGAGTTGAGAGATGAAATAAAGTTATTCCTGGAAGTTCAAAAAAGTGGCCTACTTGAACGATATAGTTTGGAAGAAAAGAATTGCCTACTTAGCAGTACGGCTGTCAACTGGGTACTCGGGTACCCATCGCTGACTACCCGGGCAATGAACTCGGGTTTCAGGTACTCGAAACTTCTTAAAATGTGCGATTTTATCTGAAGATATGCCAGAAATCCTCTCTTGGTCATATTGGCTGACTGCCCGGGCAATGAAATCGATTCTCGGGTGACCGACATTCCCCCGCAAAAATCCAACATTTTCTGCATTTTCTAACGAAGTATCCGGGTACCCGACTGCGTGGGTCGGCGGATACACGGGTCATCATTTCAACATTTTTGACAGCCTTACTTAGCAGACATGGCCATACCAAGCTATAATTGCGCCCTGTGCCTAGTGTTGTATGCAAGACATGAAACTTTGAGACCGAGACAGTAGAGTACCGAGGCCGAGACAGTGAGGTACCAAGACCGAGACACTAGGTTCAAGACAGTACGAGACAGAAAAAGACAAGTGATCCTATATAAAATGCTGTAAAATGCTAACGTATCAGTTTTCGGGAATAATGTTTATTTGTAATTTCAATTTGAAACTTATAATGTATATATGTGGTACAAATTCCTGAGAACAGTTTTTATATTGCCGTGCAAGATTTAAGATAGTTCACGCGAAACTTATCAAGACCGCTTGTTCAAGACAGAACAAGACATTGACTTCAAGACAGTTTATAAAAATTCGAGGCACTAACCTCGAGACCAAGACAGCAGGCTTCCGAGACCGAGACACTAAAAAACGGTCTCGAGACCGAGACACTGTCTTGAGACCATACATCACTGCTAATAATATTATTTCGCCCTATGCGTAGCATCAATTTGGGGCCCCACATTTTTAAAATAGCGCATTTCATGGATTAATAAGTTATTCCATCCTGAAATTTGCGCCTTTTCCACATTTGTGCCCTTCAAGACAACCTTCAGGCTTTTATATCCAAGCTGCAAAAACTGGCGTCAGAAAGTAAATCTTGGAAACATTGTCACGTTTGAAAAACTCGGCAGTGTGCACTCGTACGAAATCCATTAGGCCTATCTATTTCCCTGAATGTGGCCTGCATTCCCGATGAACTACATTCTTGGATATGCGCAACGATTTCTCGGCACGTAATTTGTTTCATGAGAAATTGTTGAATCAGTTCTGGTGTGCAGTGTATCAGTCATACGTCGAAATATCACCATGCTAAGGCTTGTCTTTCGACTTTTTTTCCGTTTGCCTCCACATAACCTACCTCTGCAAAAGTGGATTTTCAACGCTTCTTCATATCAAATTGAAGGCAAGAGACAGACTGAATGTTGAGAATGATCTGTGAGGATGGCTTTAACAAAAACTCAGCCACGAATTTTGATAGTACAACCATTGCAATAATTTTATTGAAAGGAATTATCAAAATATTTGGTTGCATTACAGTTGCACTTAAATTTATATAAATGAGTTTCCATTGAGTTTTCTGTATCTATAATTGAGGTTGTCTTTGACCTAGGTCCTATGGCATATGCAAACGTGGTGGGGGTCGTGGGTAACTCGACGATTATAAAAAGGGGTCGCGACTCGGAAAAGGTTGGGAACCACTGCTATATGAAATACATTTGTATTGCATATCAGCAGATACAGAACTTTTATCATATATATATCAAATACCGTTGTATTGCAGATGTGTGACTGTGCCCTGCTTAGTTTGGGTAAGAGTTTATAGGTGTTTACAGGTGATGAGTAAGTTTCAGTGTGATAGGGTTTTTTTTTATTGTGTTTCAGTACAATTGCAAGTGTGCAAAGCTACATTCATAAGTCGCCACTTGGAGTTGTCACCTCGAGGAACTTAGGTTTGTGTTTCTGGAGTTTTTTTGAGATGGAAGACATATGTAATTAAGTTCATTGTGAAATGGGGTCTTGGAAGTAAACATACATGAACAGGGGCCTATTATTGTTAGGTAATGTATTGTGTAAGGTATGTAGGACATAGTCAAGTCAGGTCAGATGACCAATAATTTATTATACATCTATAGTGGCAGTTCTAAGTCACCGGAGCAGTGAGTTCCAACCTTGGTGCCACATCATGCAAGGGTGCCAAGAACCTCTGCTTAAATCTGTGCTTTTGCTGCATGGCAGAACCACAAAGAAACTAGGCCTAATGATTATCAATAATAGCATTGATTGGCCTATAACATTATTTCTGTTTGAACTGAATGTAGTGTAAAATTAGTTACAAACCTGTGGGTAAATACAAGGAACACATACTTTTATATGGTTTAGCAACTAAATACCTCTGACTTGATGTGCACGTCACTCTGTTTGTTCTTCTCTGCTCTATTCTCCATACTGACATTCTTGCACCTTGGTCAAAAATTTCTTTATCCCAGCACCAGGCTTTTGCTCTAGTGGGTCCGGTCCCTCAATATGGAATGCTCATTCCTCAGCAGCCTGGAGTAGGGTTCTTGTGGGATCTCACCTGAATCATTTCGTTTATTGAAGATCTTCCTTTTCATGGACCTGTCTCGCTGATGGCACCTCTAAATAGTCTGCTGCGAGAGACATTTTATAAATATTTATATAATAAATAATAATAACAATCTTGTTGGTAAAATACAGAGCTAACTTCAATAAAATTGCTGAACTTAATACTGCATAAGTTGCATGATTAAGGGTGCTGTGCTTTTGGTAAGGTTGGTAACCACTGCTCTAGAGAGAGGAGTTGGCTGTGACGTTTTTGTTTCATTGGAGTAGAAAATAAATTTTAAGATAGGATTATTATGGATGTTCTAATAACATTGATGAAAACGTACGCTATTGTCTTTTTTATTTTTCAAGGTTTGCCAATGAAGCTGATGTACTTTGTTGGACCATTTGATTTGCTCAACCACAAAAATCGTTCTATGACTCCACTCACCATTGAAGGTACGGGTAAGCGACGGATAGACACCCACACTTTACTTTGGGTAGAGTGTGGGTGAAACATTTATGTAATGGATCGCATAGCTGCAATCATTTGCATTACATTCATAGAACGTGTTATAATGTTGTTTTAATAGATTTGTGTGCCTCTGCCTTCAGGCTTAAAACTGCTCGGAAGCTGTATTAGGACAAGAGTATCCAAGTCTCGATGTCGTTTAGAAGTCTTAAGACTGGAAGTTGCAACACTGTTGCCAGCAACAATATACAAGCACAAAGTGTGGTCATAAATTAGTTTTTGAAGCGAAATACCTACCACACAAAATGTCCCATGCCATGAAAATCTTAATAGGAATAATAATTCTTTGTATTTATGCTTTGCTTTAAAAATGATTTTCATATGACATACATGAATAATTATTATATTCAATTTACTAAATGTATTGATATACCATTAACATCAATAATATTAATGTTCTTGGTATTGATAATACATTTGTAGCATGAATACTAAACATTTTCTTAACAGTGATATTAATGTTTGTATTCTTGACGTGAATATCATTAACTTATATATTTATTACATTAGTAATTTCGTGGCAAATATCAATATTGATATTTTGAATCTTTGCATAATCTTTTGCGTTGTAGCAATTCTCGACAGTGACGTTGGCTTTAGTCTGACAGTTGGGATCGAATCGTCATCCGCTCTTCGTCGTCTTCAGACAACACCACTCCTCACAACGACAAAGAATCTCGAGGGAAAAAGGTTCAGCCAACAAGAGTCTAATATAGATGCCTAGAAGTATTTTGTTTCACAGCTTGCTTACATGCTGTGATGATGCCTTACCATATATATATATATATATATATATATATATATATATATATATATATATATATATATATACATACACACACACAGTGTTTGTCACATTGTTTCTTGTGGTTCCATTTGCCCATACAGCAGCTATGCATAGCCACACATTCTCTGTAGTATGCCATAGGATGTGGAATGGCCTTTTTCTGGAATTGCATCTGTTCCCTAAATCGTGTAGTGATACATTTTATGACCATTTGAAAACTTACCTTTTTGCCCCATCTAGAGTTTGGAGCGCTTTTGAGTAGTTACCTTGAAAGGCACAATATAAATTTTTTAATGGATGAATATTAAAAATATTAAGAGAGATTCATTGGCTATTACAAATGAATCATTGTGGTGATAATCTTTGATGTTTTGTATGCAGCCTTCCGTCTTTTGGTGGCTTGACGAACTACAACAGTGCCTACCTATCGGCACAGTTTGTGCTTCAACTGAAGAGTCCACTTGTGCTATCAGCCACAGTCATTAACAGCATCAAACAGCTCACAGGTAGAGAATGAACAACATCACACCTATCGACTAACATTTGAACTATAACAGAATTAGGGTTAAAGACTTTGGGTTTTCATTGTCTTGTGAAATCTCTTGTGTTTGTTTGAAGGGATTGAGTTTGTTCAGGCAACGGATTATCAGTCGATTCTTTCTCTCCTTCTGATGCAAACAAGTCATGGGAGCAGAAAAGAAATGAAGAATGAAGACCAGATGAACACCAGATGGCATTCTCCTGTCGTTAGTCATTTCATTTGCATATTTGCTTATAAATAAGCTTTGATATTGAACATTTTTCAAGCTAATTATATTTTGAAATGTTAATATCTCATGGGTGAAATTTTTTTTAGAACCTCGTTTATATTGATCATTTTTAAATCCCATTTATGCTGATCATTTAATAATCTCGTTCGTAGTGAATATTCAATGATCCTCATTTTAATTTAACAATTTAAAGATTTTGTTGAAAATTTAGAAACCGCATCTATATTGAAAATTTTTAAAACCTCATTAATATTTACAATTTTGAAAGCCTCATTTCAATTGAAAATTTCATAGCCTCATTTTTATTGAAAATATGGAAAGCCTCATATATGAATACCCTGTGTTTGTAAGAATTTTGTATGCACTTCCAAGAAATTGTGTTGTACTTCTGGATAGCCTTATTATTGTTAAGTACAAATTTATAACTGAAATTGTGCACTTTTCAGCTGCTCATGTAGGTGAAAAATATATCCACTGGGTGGTGGGTCTCTCACATCTTCATTGACATCAGGAATTAAATTCCAGTCTAATTAATAAACTTACAGAATCACAGGTTTTTTTTTTATTCAGTAAAACAGCATAGATCATGATACAAATGTTTTGAGTAATAACAGACAGTACTGTTGCTGATCACCAAGGGAGACCCAAATAGGGACTGTATAGCCTCGCTAGTTAGGGCCACCCCAACATTAAGTAGAATTCTAGAAAGTCAGATGACTGTATATCGCTAGGTCGATAGTTTTAGCTATTTAAGCATTTCAGAACTATAACAAACTTAACTACCCTTAACTATATTCGAACAATCGCAGGTTACAAGTTAGAATATCTACAGTTCATGTACAATAGCAGTTTAAACACTTCAATGCAGTTGCAGTATTAACAATGTTACAACAATCGTAATAAGCATATTTTATATTAAAGGAATATTAAAGGAACCAAGCAATCCTATTTCAACCAAGGTAGACTCGTGACCAAGCGTATTATATCCTACTCTAAGGTTTCTGGTCATTTCAGATCCTGTGGAATGAATTGCCTAAATTTATATTTAAATTGTTGAATAGTTGTCACAATGCATACGTATCTCAAGCGGTATATTGTTCCAAATTTTTGGGCCCATGCATTTTACGGATGCGAGTCTGATGTTAGTTCTCACCAGTGGGGTAAAGAGAGTATTTGGGTGTCTCAATACGTGCAGATTTTCATTTGGTTTGGGTAGGAAATAATAACGGAAAAATTGAGGTAGTAATGTGTTTGAGTATTGATACATAAATAGTCCAACTTGCAATATTCGTATTTGTTCTATTCTTAGTATTTCCTTCTCTTGAAATTCACTTTCTATATGTGCATTATACGGCAAGTTAGCTAAAAATCTTTTTTGTAAGATATGCAGGTTGTTTAAGTTAGATTTATATGCAGTGACCCATATGATGTTACCATATGTAAAGTAAGGTCATATGAGGGTGTAGTAGAGAGTGGATCGCGTCTTTGCCGATAGAATTTTTGAAATTTTAACCAGTATGCCAAGAGATTTAGCAATTTTTGATGATATTGCCGTTATGTGGTCAGTCCATGATAAATGTTGGTCTACATAGATGCCATTTGTGGCATGTCTAGGCAAGTGATCGTAGGTCTTACTCTAAACAGACGACAAAGATGTGTTTTTAAGATGGAAATTATATTTTCATACCGGAAAGATAACAAAAACATACAACCTGAAACGAGATTCTCACATGAGTATCCAGACGTCTAAGACCTTATTCAAGCAGCTTGGTCAGCTAGCACGCATGGCACCGAGAGCAAACGAAAGCTAGTGTTTTTACAACTAGTCTTAACTATGCGACGGAACGGTGAACCTTCGCAATACCAGACACCTTGGTGTCGAAACGCGAAAACCACTATACCCAATACCTGTTCCACTGTTCCAAGCCACCAAACCGTCTCTAGGTTTTGTCTAAATGGTTTTGTCTAATGGCTTCCTGTCCACATAAACACATTCTGCTTTCCGTGTTTTCAGAAACTTCCAGATCAGAGCCATCGCTACTTCTTTGACGATTGTCGAGGTTTTCCACTGCAAGGCGCCCTCATCTCAAGGATTCCATTCATCCACCCCACTAATGTTCCATCCATCATTATTTTGCTTCGTCAGCAGGTCCTCTTCAATACGATCATGCTCAGCTGCATTCGAAGACCAACAACAGCATCAACAATCAAGGGTAGGATGTCATCCTCATCTTCAACATCTGTGGCCTTTATGCTATTGGTCATTACCTTGTGTATTTTATGCATTTATTTACATATTTATGCATGTATTTGTTTATATTTGCATATTTTGTGTGTGCTTCTTTCTCATTTGTTATGTTTATTTATTAATTTGGTGGTGACATAGAAACCCTCTATTTTCTAACTACAAAGTATTGCACTAACGTTGTTTAAGAATAATCTATTCACTTATTTAGTTGAATGTAATTATTTAATTGTTTGGTTTATTTATTATCTCCATACATTTGACTGTACTTCCCATTCATTCTTTGTTGGTCATTTCATTTGTTGGTTCCTTATTTAGTTTAATTTCTTTATTTTGTTAAGATTTTTTATTATATCAGGTCACCAAATCTTATACTCGGTAACATAATCGCATTTGTGATTTCATTGAAAATTATTATTATGGCAACAGCTTTTATTATATAAAACTGGATTTTAATGTCATAGATGACTGTTGGTATAGCAACCTCTTTCATTATTAGAAATAATAATTGCATTGTGATTTCATAGAAGACTGTTGATATGGCAACAGGTTCTATTAATATAATAATTGCATTGTGATTTCATAGAAGACTGTTGATATGGCAACAGGTTCTATTAATATAATAATTGCATTGTGATTTCATAGAAGACTGTTGATATGGCAACAGGTTCTATTAATATAATAATTGCATTGTGATTTCATAGAAGACTGTCGATATGGCAACAGGTTCTAATAATATGATTATTGCATTGTGATTTCATAGAAGACTGTTGATATGGCAACAGGTTCTAATAATATAATAATTGCATAACATTGTCTTTGAAGCTGGCGATGATAATTATTTGTTTTATTTAGGAATTTATTTCTATATTGATACAGTAACTTATAATGTCATAACTTTTCATGTATTTATTTATTTACCATTTTATTTAGTTATTGCACTTATTATGCACACAAGATAGAAGGAAGGTGTGAATGTGAACAATGAGACGAGTGTACCAGTGTCTACAATGGTATTAATGGAGTCTACTGAGAAGGCTCAAACCCACAGTTGTTGCATTGCATCCCAGTATGCTGCAGAATGGACTGAACAAAGCATGTTGCATCGTATAGTTACATAGATGTCATCTCCATTGTTCATTTTGTAAATAATCATCGCCAGCCTCAAAGACAATGTCATCTTTTTCATCTTAAGTTAACTTAAACTGTAACACTTTCACACAGAATGACATTTCACATGCAGTGACATTTTTACATACATTGGCATTTTCACAAGCAGTAATATTTTCACACCTTGGCATTTTCACTTACAGTGACATTTTTACACACACTGGCATTTTCACTAGTAGTGACATTTTCACACACACTGGCATTTTCACTAGTAGTGACATTTTCGCACACACTGACATTTTAGGGCATAACCGAGTGGACAATTTCCACCGAGTACCGAATCCGAGTGTTTGGATGAACTATTTGCCGGATCCGGGTAAGAACTGAATAGTAGGGGCAAATCTGGCCAAAGCGTAGTTAGCCTGCCACATGCATAGCTACGAAGAACAATCTATAGTTAATGCCGAGTCTATAGCAATATCCTTCATATAGTGTATCTAGGCTATAACAAGATATTTTTTATTTAATAACTTTATTTGTGAAAAAAATGTAAAACCTTGCTATAGAATTTGTAATATAAAGTTATCAATGAAGACTTTACTCTCTAATGTTTACCAGAAACTGGGTGGAGCCAATTCAAGCGGGAAAATTACTAATTTGGTTGCCACCTAAGAAATGCAATCCAACCGAAAGAAATTAAAATTTATAAATTAACATAATTATTTTAAAGAAAATTCAATGGAATGTTAAGTTCTCATTTAATTAATCAATAACTTATAAATATAAGTCCGTTAGTCCTAAATTTATTTGATGGAAAAATATTTTAAAAAATTATTTTTTGAAAAAAATGTATTTTCAGCTATTTGCGGGTGTAATATTTGCCGAGGCGAATACTTCCAAATAGTCCAATAATCGGCCGAGGCGAATGTCAGAGGCGATTTCCGGTTATGCCCTAGTAGTGACATTTTCACACACACTGGCATTTTCATTAGTAGTGACATTTTCACACACACTGGCATTTTCACTAGTAGTGACATTTTCACACACACTGGCATTTTCACTAGTAGTGACATTTTCACACACTGGCATTTTCACTAGCAGTGATATTTTCACACACACTGGCATTTTTGCACACAGTTACATTTTCATATATGCCTACCATCATTTTAAGAAGTGCTGTAAAAATTCATGTTCATGTGTTCATTGAACTTTATGATTCTGTCAAGTGGAATGCATTAATAGAATGAATTCCTGATCTTTTACTTCTTCATATTGGTTGAATTTTTTTCAACTTAGTTTTAAATGTGAAATTATTTTTGTATGTTAGCAGATGATGCGTTGACATTTGAAGTGACTCCTCTGGCATTGCAAAATCTAACCATCACATTTGAACATCCATTTCAGGATTCTCTTGTCACAGGTAGGCATTGGTCTAAAGAAGAATGGATTTGATTGGCTGAAATGAGTGATTGTCTAAATAGCTTTTTTGTGATTGGATGAACTGAGTGATTATCTGAAGAGCTTTGATGTTATTGGCTGAACTGAGGGATTGGTCTAAAGGGCTTTGATGCGATTGGCTGATCTGTGTGTTTGGTCTAAAGGGCTTTGATGTGATTGGCTGAATTAAATGATTGTCTTAATTGCCTGGTTGTGATTGGATGGAACTGTGTGATTGGTCTAATGAAACCACCCTAGTTCTCCTTCATTTATTGGTGGATGATACAGACCTCTTCATCCAACAGTCGTCTTAATACTGGATGTGTTTGTTTTTCAGTGGATGTTGACCTCTCAGATATCACATGTGTCAAGTGTCGGATGATTGTTCCGGATGATGGACTCATCTGCCCAGATGAATTTGCAACTAGGGTGCTTCAAAGGTGAGAAGGATTAACAGGAACACAGAGGGTGGTGAAGGTCTCTTCGTATTCTGCCTTGGCATTATTACTTATGTATGTTTGTTGGTACCTGTGCATGGATCTGTCCATATCTGTGACCACTTCTTTTGCCTTTGCCTTGTTGGATTATTTTTTAACAACTGATTTTGCTCAATGAGCCTCATGTGTTTGGAATGTGAGTGAGCTAGTCTGATATAGACATTGATACCTAATCACTTTTGGACCATCCCATTTATTTAGAGGGTGAACAGGTTACTAGGTAAAAAGTCTGTTAAGTCGCAAATGGAAATGCCTGGAGAGTCATTGTACTGACGTCGACTGACAATTACTCTGAGTCGAATAGATGTGTACTTAATACATAATTACATATGCATAATTACATATGCATAATTACATATGCATGAATAAATGTGTTAATACATGCCATTACTTCTTAGCTATTGTGAACGATTTATTGTGTTGTGTTTATCAAGGTCACTGTCTCTTCCGATACTACTGAGAGCAATATGGCATAAAGCATCCCCTGAACTGCAGAGGAAATGCCTTTCTCCTCACTACCTGAGAACTCCACTGATGACCCGACTGCCTGGCTGGCGACAGTTGGCCAAGATGAAAATGGCCGAGTGGCAGTCCAACAGGTCCCGACCGCCCTCGGCCTTCCAGAAGGACAAGCACGGCCCAGGAAACTACCAGATGGAATCACTCAAGAATGACCAGGTCCTGTGCAATCCGATGCTCGCAAGTCTCCTCGACCAGTCCGCCGCCTGTGGTGACTTCACCTTCAATCTCGTCTCCTCCGGTTCATCCTTCTCGGGTCCAGGCCTGCTGGGGAGAGGAGGCGATAAGGGAGGGGTAACCGGAGGAATGGGGAAGCAGTCGAGGAAGCGACAGGCCGAGAGCCCCATTGGGGTGGGACACAGCCCCAAGCGAAAGACCAAAGAAGACCCGCAATACAGCACCGTATTGAGTGCTCCCACCCGTCTCCCCATAAACCCGGCACTGCTTGTCGCCCCCGTCTCTCAAACTATAAAGCAGGAGCGGCTGGGAAGTCCTGCCAGGATGGGGCCGAGGCCCCTGAGACCAGAACCGGTTTCAACTGCCCAACTGATGAAAACAACGACTGCAAAAGGCGATAGGATGATTCTAAATGCTTCGTCCTCTGTTAATCCATCTGCTTATGGAGCAAGACTCACTGGATGCATACAGAGTCCAAACAACTGCTCCACTCGTTCCATCATTTCAATTCCTTCGGTAAAGCAAGAAGTTGGTCACTGGTCAGCCGCCACCGAGCGGTCGGTGGTCATCGCGACTCTTGCCCAGAATCTCAAGTCTAAGGCAAGCGAGCAGATGGTGAGCAACCCGGAACTGGCAAGCATCCTCACTGACTCCCCAGCACCAAAAACACTAACGGCAAAACCCGCTCAACCATTAAAAGACTCCGAGTACAACTCGACCGGTAAGGACCGGAGGAGTCCGGCTGCTCGCAAACTGAGCGCCTCTCCAATTATCTCTTCAGCATCCTCCTTCAACTCATATTCTTCCTCTTCCTCGTCATCCTCTTTCTCCTCCTCATCTTCGAGCATTTTGGCTCTAGAGGCGAACGAAGGGTTCCCAGTCAAACAAGAGCCCACAGTCTTCTCACTAAATGCCATTTCTAGTAAAACGCCTTTTAACGTGAGAAACAACAGTCCAAGAAGGCAGCTCACTTCACAAACAGACTCTGCCAATGACGTTAGCAAAGAATCGCTCAGCAATGGACAACTGAGGCCAAATGTTGGCTCTGAGCAAGAGGAATTCAAGGACAGGGTCAACGTGAGTGTAGAGAATAAACCAGAGTCAACCTATTTTAAGGTCGCAAGGAACAAGTCGAAGAACGAAAGCCCTGATAACGTTAGCGCCATCGGTACACAGCGGATCAGGGACTCTGCTGGTACTTCGTCCACTTTAGAGGAGTCTGGGGTCAGTAAACCCCCAATTAGGGTTAAACTGAGCAGACGAACGATCATGAGAGATGCTTCCATTGACGTACCGAGCGGTTCTCCGGACCCCGCGACGTGGAAGGAGAGAACAAAGGAAGATCGGAGACTGCAAGGGGGAAACTCCAAGCTCAGCCTAAGTCTCTCAGACATCACTTCTGACCTTTCAGCTGACTCTGAAGTTGATGGCCTGACCTCTGGGGTCACAGTGGGGTCAAAGGTCACGGGACTTCCTCCGTCCGGCCGATGTTCGTCTTCGCCTAGGCTCGTCAAGGGAACGACCGGCGGTCAACAGAGAGCGGATCTCGTGAGACCGTCTGGAACAGAGAAGCGACCAAGGATGGAGAAGGAGGGTTTGGAGATAGTGGAGAAGAAGCCAAGGAAGGGAGATGAATCCGGGAAGAGAGTGGTCATCAAACGACCTCCAAACAACTTTTCGTCATCATCGTTAACAGATCGCGTGGTTCCATCATCAACCGCTAAAATAAGCACCATCAAGATCTCAAACTACGGAGGCAAACTGACAATTCAGAATTCAGCGAAGAGTGCCTCGAACAGCCAGACGCACAAATCAGTTGCAGTGAGACCCATTCCAAGCAGCTCCTCATCTCACACGACCTCCATGACCCCTCGAGGCAGCAAACCCCCTCCATCCTCCGTACTCCTTTCAAAAGCCGTCCGACCGGGGAATCTTTCCATTCGTGCGATGAATCGGATCAAGTCGGACTTCGCCGGACGAAGGGCTTTGGGCGGCTCGAAAGTCGTCGATCAAAAGCTGAGCCGGACTCCGACTGTTAAACTAAAGCACGTCGTTGTGGCTTCGGCTGCTCCGAGCAGCTCAACGGCTAATGTAGTCTCCTCTTCGGCTACGCAGATAACAAAGCCAAGCCCTGGAATAATAACTTCGAGTCACCGAAATCGTCTCGGAAGCAAGGAAGGCGCTCTTCTTGTCGTCATTGATAATCTCATGAAGAAGCAGCATACAACTTCAGCGACCCCAGGTGGGGGAGGCGCGAGTGATGGGGGTAGCAGTGCCACAGTGGGGCAGAAGGAATTGTATGACGCCATTCGATTGGAGATCATACGAGAGGGTAACAAGCCGAGCACCCCCACGCGTGATAATAACGCCGCCCTGGGGAAGAACCCGGGGCAGCAGTTGCAGAAGAAGGTGGATCCAGGAGGCAGAGGTACATCAGAGGGAAGAGTTGTCATGGTAACATCCCAGGGAGTGACCGCTACGCCGGCCGCTGGGAAAATAACTCCCTCGCAAGCCAAGTCTTCTGGCAATGGACTACAGGGCAGGAGTTCTACCACTGTTCAAGGCGCCAAAGTCTCCACCGGGCACTGGGCAGCATCCACTGGGGCGAAATCGCGGACAGAGTTATCCGGTGCTTTGGTCATCAGTCAGCCACGTGTGTCCATTGAACCGCTGTTTGTAAGCGACCTACCCGGTCACTCTGTCATGATCGAAAGACAGAAGGCATCCCACGCCCTAGTCAACATCACCACAAAGTCTTGTGATACATTTAGTTCTAGTCAGACGCCAGATCCTGCACCAGATGAAGTTCTTAGCATCTCGTCTTCGTCCCTCTCCTCTTCACCAACGACCCCTACCCCAGGCAAAGGCCTTCCCCGTCATCTTCCCTCTAATTTGGATGTCTCCAGTCCGTCGCCCGGTAAACAGGCTAATCCCGATCAGGGAGAGTTGGAATCATGCGGGGCTGCGGACGATACCGCCAGCCATCATTCCAAACAGGGCGAAGCACCAGACCGCCATTTCATGGACGCAGTGGGCGAGACGAAGCCGCCCTCTTCCACCGAGGAAGACTGTGTGGTGGAGCGCCTCCTCTCTCCGCCCAGATCGCCTTCCCCTCTTGGAGACGATAGTGCTGTCCCTGCGTTGGGTTCCTCTGGTCTTTGCCTCCTGGGTTCACACCCCCTTGAACCTGCATCGTTAAGGATAGTGGACTTCAGCAAGGGTAGTCCGATCACGGTGGAAGACTCAGAATCGAGTAATCAGTTGAATGAGGTGGAAGGAGGTTCACTGAGGAATGCTCGCAATGCGGTCGTTGCAACTGCGAGCGATAAAACTGATGCTCGTGAGACGTTTAACGAGTCGATAGTCAACGATGCTGTCTCAGAGCAACCTTGGACATCAACGAATCTTCATCCAATTGAAGATAAAGAAACGGATTCGTTTGTTAGTGTATTATCTCCGGCCGTTAAAAGTCAGATTCCGTCAAAAACGTTGAAGGACAAGAAGAGCCTTTCTCAAGATGTCAGTCTGTTTGACCTGTCGTCAAGTCCAGTGAATGAAAACTATCGAGAAGACGTTAATCTTTTGGAGCAGGTGACAGACTCCGATGAGAAATGCAATAGTAGTTCTGAGCAGAAGGAGCAGATAGAGAGACAGCAGGAAGCAGAACGAGAAGAGCGCAGCGGTGATCACACAGAGATTTCAACAGATCAAACAGAAGCACAATTGGCTTCTGAATCGCAATTACCAAATCCAAAGGATGCTGCTAGTCCATCATTTTCTGAACATCCACAATCTTCGTTTTCATCTGCGTCAAAATCTGGCAACACTTTGACCACTTCGATGTCGACTGGTGTTACATTCAGCGAAGATGATTCAGAGGATCTTATTACAGATGATTTGGATCTGATGGACGTTGCTCTCGTCCTATAGTCACCAATCACTAATTTTCATCTAATGCTAATTGTCATCTAATGCTAATTGTCATCTAATGCTAATTGTCATGTGTCATTTTAATGTCATTCTCATGAGTGGAAGTGTGGGCATCATTGTGTATTTATTCATCTGAGTGGTTCATTTGGCATCAAAGGGTACAATGGAGATTGTCATCCGATCTTGATGCTTCGTAACCCTTTTCGAAACTAGTTACTCTTTCTACTACTCTTGTCTTCTTTCATAAAGAATGGGTAATTGTTATAATTGTTACAAATGAAAGACTTTGCATTCTTTCACCTAATTCATAAAAGGAGAAGGAACACGGACATTATTATGTGCAGCACGTGGACTCTAACAAATGCATGCATGTTCAGAAAAGAAAGATTGCCGAATATAGAATAGGGACTGAAAGACATCCTGTGACTTTATGAGACTGAGATATTGATAGACAACAGATGTTGTAAACGAGTCATAAATGAGAGATAATAATGACAGACCGAATGAGTGTAGGAGAAAAATATCTATATAATAATTATGATTCTGTAATGGGCATTCTGCTGGTCTTGATGCTTGGATGACCAAAGACAGATGTGATGGATGGATAAATGCTTTGACCTAAATGGCTACCAAAGGAAAAGCAGAAACACTCTTCCCTGAGATCTATGGTTTATGAGACTCTATTTTAAATATATTCTTTGGCACATATTTAACCTGACAGTTAATGCGAAAATCTTTTGGTTTCCCTTCAAGGAGTCATTGTGGACTCCTTGTTTTAGCTGTAGGTCAACCAAATATTTATTACCACAAAATGCGTAATTTGTAAATAAGTAATTTGTTGTTGAGAGGTTTGATCATGTTATTTACAGACTGTGTGTCAGAGTGTACATATTCAGATGTTCCTGTGTAATTTACAATGGATTTGTATTTAAAAAATAATTTGATGTTATATGTAGAAACTGAATTATACAAATAATTACTGAAGAAGGCAAAGTCAACTCTGCCACTTCAGATCTTTTGATAATTCTTGCAGTTGTATAACAGAACCACTCAATGAAATTAATGTTTAATCAATAAATTAAATCTTGTTAAAGCAACTTCACCGTATTTCCTGATCATATCGTGTTGAATGGTGTTTATACTTTTTATGGTTGTTCTGTCAACATAATAGGCGCCAACTCCACAGGGGCATCGGGTTTTTTCCTCCTGTACTTTGGAAGGGACCATTGCAGGAGTATGGGCTCCCTGCCCTGTATCTTTTGACACTGTTAATGGTTAATGATAATTATTCACTGGGCTTGTATATGCCATAATAGACTAAATAGGTCTTTTAAATGCGGTGAAATAACTAAGATTCCGTCTGAAATATCAACATAGTCACTTATCAGGCTTATATTACTTATTGGTTTATCAACTAAGCTGTTGACTATAATCTTTCTCTTGCCTATCTTTGCCAGCTCTCTCGTCCTCTTCTAAGTGATAGCGCTGGTGTCTCTAGATCATCTGACCAGGGTCATTCACTTGCTTCTAGAGGCAGTAGGCCTAGCGCGCTTTCTCTTGTATTTTTTCTCACCTTAAAACTTCCTTTTAGTCGCACTTGGATGGATGGATCCGGGAGTTTAACGACTGCTTTTGACAACAAAGGCCGTTGCATTCGACAGAAATTTGCTTGGCATATTGCAGCACTTAATGAGCTATATAAAGCGCCTTGGCCTTGAGCTTGGCTTTCTAGTGACGCTTTATAAATTTGTAGATCACTATTATCTCGTCATCGTATACGCCATAGACAGCAGAATTCTTTTATCTATTCCATTTATTTTCCTCCAAGATGACGTCATAGATAAAATAATGACGCGATAAATTAATGGTTCGAACACAAAGTGCAATTGCGATTGCGCATAATTTATTTCTCTGCCACCGATATAATATTATCGACGTTGAAAATGCTGACTAATAAGCATCGTCTTTCGCATTTAATTCGCTACGATTTGTAATAGCAACAAATTCAAGTAGTGGTGACATCATTTTAAAGTTTTCTTGCGAAGTTACATGAGTAGGCCTCTCTATAATGCCGTCTACGTTCTGCATTCCTGGATTCTCTACGACCATTAGCCTACGTCATCGTAATGGCTCAACCAACGGAGACTACGCAGACATATGAAGGACATTCGTATGTTTAATCACTTTAGCATTGTTAAGCTTTTCAGTTTGTGGCTGATCTATGATATGTTTAGGGTTCACTTAATGCTCCTCTACTCGTCGCTCTGCTAAAATGGGCCACACTGTTCCGTCTTGCCATGTTTGGGTGAATTCAGCATGTGGTACGACTATTTTCTTTCGCAATTATTATGTTATTCAGTTAATAAAAATTATAATATCAATAATACTAATAATGTTTTCAACATCTATCGTTCTTCTATCTCGTCTATTGTTATTTCATATCTCGTGGTTTTCTTGTGAACTTAATATAGCTCCTCTTCAACATCCGTAGCTACTCAGGGTCGCTTAAGCAAACGATCTTGCTAAAATAGAAGCTGGATATATGAAGAAATCATGCTTAAACAGGTTTCGGATTGAAGAAAGAATGCTTCTTTAAACTTGAAGCTGGAATGAAGGAAAGGATTCCGCATAAGTAGGAGATGGATTGATGATATAATTCTCCTTTGAGTAGAGACTGGACTGAAGAAAGAACAATGTCTTATGTAGAAGTTGGGTTGATGAGAAATTCTTGCTAAAAGAGAAGTCAAATTGGGAATAGAATGCTTGTTAAAATGGAAGCTGGATTAATTGGATGAATCCTACATAAGCTTAGGGGCCATTCACATATTATATAATGCATAAAATCCCAATTTTTGGTCCACCCCCTACCCCTAATAACGTTATATAACAGCAGCTGTGACCCCCCACCCCTATATTATATAATAGATATGCTACCTACCCCTACCCATCCCAGTCTATAGGCACCTTAAAAGACATACAATCGACATAATTGTATTGCACAATTTGACACTTTTATAACAATACAATGTCAGTTAGCACTTAAATAGTAGTGATTCAGCTGATAATTGCCTTTATCCATTCAATATGCAGTAAAAAAAATCATCATACGCCCAATTAGCAATGTAACAAAAGGTATCTTAAAATTGTGAAGGCCTACTCTCTCGTGCAATGATGATTATACCGGATGCATGGAGCTCCTCTGTATCTTAATAATCGGACTTTTAATGGTGCTAAATTCACTTGTATTATTTACGGTAAATAATTGGGTAATCGACGATTGTCACCATGTATTTACATATAGGCCTACTAATACAGCATGATAATACATGGTAGTGACGTATATCCTATTTAAAAGCACAATTTTAGTTTCCCTCCTGTCTTGCACTAAAAATGAGCATTACAGCATCACACAGAATGGATTGGTTTAGTATTGCACTATCAGGTATTTTTCTATAGGTTTGCGGTACAACTCTTCCTTAATAGCGCATGATGTATACAGAGCGTATGCTACAACTGCAATTAGGTATTTCAGCAAACATAAACTATGTACACATACTATAGAAAATGAAATCAAACATCTTGATAATACATACCAAAATAATTATTTCAAGTGAATTAATTTAAATTTAAACCAGAATCAAAACAAAGCACACAGAATTGAATTTTAGAGCGTTTAAAGCTATGCGCAGGAAATTGTTAAAAGTGGATTTATAAATAATAAGTAAGGACGTCAAATCAATTCGCCAGGTGGCAGCTAATGGTGCTAGCTTTGGTTCACAACGTATTGTGAACTTCGATTAAAGAATGAAGGTTCGTGGTACATGGAATTTCCAATTGGCAGGGAAGCAGGCAAAATAGCATAAGCTGAAAAAAGTTTGTAGTTTGTTATATAACGAAACCTTCAACCTACCCCCACCCTACACAATATAACGCTAACAAAACCGGAACGCACCCACCTACCCCTTGAGCGCTATATAATGTGTGAACGGCCCCTTAAGGAGTTGGATTAGTCTAGTTAAATCCTAAGTGGAAACTGGATCGATGAAAGGAATGTTGCTCAAGCCAAAGTCTGATTGATATAAGTATGCTCGTTTACATAGAAACATCAACCATGCTTCTATTTAAACAATTATACTTTCATTGATTCAATTTCTACTCAGAGAAGAATTATTTAAACCAATCCAGCTTCGAATTAAGCAATATTGCGACACATCTCCTGTTGACAAAATTCTTTTCAAACTTCTTTTAATTATTACAAGTTCTGTTTGAGCACTAATTCTTTCATCGATCCGACTTCTATATAGGCCTAGTGACTTTTGTTCGGCACGTTTTGTGCTGCCACGCGTTATTAATTATGGATCTACGACAAAATAATGGTTCTCTTCAATTTTATTTAGCGTGATTAAGAGTCGCGCGATTATATTTCACGAGATTAAGAGTCGCGCGATTAAGTGTCGTGAGATTAGCTGTCTGAACACCAAACTGAAAGCTTCGTTGATTGAAAGCTTTTGCCTTAATGGAAGCTGGATTTATGAAAAGATTCTGTTTGGCAAGAAACTCAATTGCACCATTCTTTTCCTTAATCTAGCTCCCATTTAATCATAATTTTTCTCATATCAATCCAGCTGACAGTTTTACACATTACTTTCATCAATCCAGCTTCTAGTTAAATATTTCATCACTGATCAGCTCAGCTTCTTTTCAAAAGGCATTCTTTTCATCAATCCAGCTTCTAGTTAAACAATTCTTTTCAACAGTGCACTTTCTAATTGAAATGTTTTAATCATTCCCGCTTCCATTAAAATTGCATATTTCACCAATCCAGCGTCTAATAAAATTAATGTCGGAGTATAACATCTTCGGACTATCAAGCCTTCGAACTATCAATTAAACCTTCGGACTATCAAACCTTCGAACTATCAAACCTTCGAACTATCGAACCTTCGTACTATCAAACCTTCAGACTATCGAACCTTCGGACTATCAAACCTTCGGACTATCAAATTGTCGGACTGTCGAGCAGACACCGACAAAATGATTGATCTGCGAAGAAATGAGCGTTCACCGACAACGTTTCATTAATGAACAGTTTTTAAAATAAGAAACAGGTATCGGTTCCAAATCGGTTAAAGCACTACATGCAGTTATATAGGACTATTGGAAAGAATTCGAATGTGCCAGTTTCACCTACATATTTAGCGGCGACACTGTAATTAACCCTATAAAACCTGACGTACGTTGCTACGCTGGCACTTGTAAAACCGGGTATACCCGTACCCGTGATTATTCTGTCCATGCCCGAACAGGGTGTAGGACAAAACCCCAGGCCAAAAAACGGACAAAAATCCCTGGACAACCCCCCTCAGTTTTAGGCTGAAGATTAGACTCCCCGAACAAATCCTCCTCTTGCCCTAACTATAGCATCTGTCACATAAATTTCTTAGAGTGACTTACATGTAGACGAGCTATTTACAGCTCTGTAACTTAATTAGACGCCCTACTATAATAACTGACACTACTAACAAAGTCTGCACAACATTGCAAATGACACTCGATCAGTACGATTATTAGTCTAACTTATAATTATAAGAAGTCGTGTCACAGATTAACACGTACGCTCTGCATAGACTCAAATAAAGCATTTGCGTTCTGTACCAACTCCGCCTCCAGAAACAAACAAAGATGAAATCATGTCAACTAAATATTTTGATCTAAATCTGTCATACCTGCTACCAATTGATTAAGCGCAAAGGGGGTCTACGAATTATGCACAGCGATGCATTCAGTCTTGCATATATCAAACACTAACATCAACATTCCTACTTGGGAGGAGTTGTCCATGGGTCTTTGTCCGGAGAGATTCTGTCTGGTGGTTTTGCCAGAGGTTTTTTTGTCTGCGACCCCCGAACCGACCCGTAAAATATGTACCCGTACCCTACCTTTACCCGCAGGTACGGGTAATCTGAGGATACGTTGTACTCGCAGACCTCGACAAGGAATCAATGTTATGTATATTGATTGGTCTTTGGTTAGTTGACAACTGGTCTGTATGATTGACAGCTATCGCTAGAGTGCATTATTATTGTTTTTTGCGATGACTCTTCATCTATGTCATTCATCAGTACGATTCTTCAATGTTCGGATGTCCTCGTCCCTTTCTTTGATCGCTTTCCGTTGAGTTAATGAACTTCAATTCAGTGATTTTATTTTAGCGGACGAGTGTCCTATAACATCTACAATTTCATTTCCATAATTTGATTGCTTTCTCATTTCTGTCATCACGCGAATGGTCTTTAACCAAAATGGAATTGGCTGTAAGTATAAATGCAGAATTATCGCTAAAGGATAGCTTGTAAGCACAAATTTACTATTAAAACACTATTCAACGAGGGTCAGAATTGGTAGACTATCGATTCCGAGCATTAATTTTGGTGTTTACGAAATAAATAATCAATGAAATGGGCTTGATTTCCGTATTGTCTTTTATGTTGTGATTTTGTAGTGAATTCTATACGAAACAAAGTGTAACAAACTAAGAATTGTGATATTATTTTGAATTGTGTAACGATCTGTGTTTGCCAAAGCAATCGGTAAATAAGTAATGAAGACCAGCATCAAATCGTAGGTAGGCCTAAATGCGAAGAATATAAATTATTGCTCTATATTAAACATTATGGCCGAACCCGAATGCGCTGAAATAGAGTGCTGAGTCAGCCTGATACCCTACCAGACTGGTTGCGGACAAAACCCCTCTGACAAAAACATCCCTGACAACCCCCCCCCCTAAGTAGGACAAAAATCCTAGGGGTAAATTTGTGTTACTTTTTACTTTTATTATTTAGAAACTTGTGTATACTTTAAAGTCTGAAGTAAAGCATGTGTCATATGTATCATTTTAAAGTCTGATGCGGTCCTTCAGGTATCGTCGTCCAATAGTTAAATAGCAAACAGTTAATTAGTTCCTTAGTCTTTTTGTTGTTAATGTATGATAGGTCTATGTACACTGAATACACCACTGTGCATAATTCATAGGCTATCTGTGACACAGCTCCTTCAGATGCGTCAGGTAAGTCTATGCAGAGCGTATGTGTGTTATCTGTGACACGATTTCTTATATAAGTTAAACCAGGAGCGTCAATTCCCCTCTAACTGATGGTGGCAAATACCCTGGTTCCAAGTGTCAGGTAGTCAAGACATTACTAAGACTCAAAAAAATACCCCCAACCCCTATCTGGACGCCTCTGAGTTAGACTAATAGTCCTACTGAGTGTCACTTGTAATGGTGTACAGACTTTGTTAGTAGTGTCAGTTATTATGGTATGGCTTCTAATTGCAGAACCTAGTTAGGGCAAGAAGGGGGTTTTGTCTGGGGTGTTAATGTCCTGCCTAAAACAGGGGGGGATATTGTCAGAGGGGTTTTTGTCAGAGGGGTTTTTGTCAGAGGGTTTTGTCCAACACCCTACCAAACATCCCACCGTGCAATGCAGTAAGTAAGTAGGTGAAAATGGCGACTTTATTTTTCAAAACAAACCAGAACAGAATTCTCAAGAAGTTTCTAAGAATGTTTTTGAGCATCTAATTACAGAAATAAGTTACTGAAAATGTCACCAGCATGTTATGGAAAGGTTTATCACATATAATAAAAAATGTCATATGCAATTTTGTCTGGTTAAATATATTAGCTAAAACCGGTTTCTGTTTGTGCTCTTTACATGCTTACTTACTTACTTAGCACATTGCATTGTGGGATGTGTCTGGGTAGCCTTCAGTGCTGTATTTGAGAACATTTTAGGGGTGGCCATATTGTTTGCTACAGGGAATGTATTCTTCACATTTACCAAACCGTGTTAGCATATCTGTTGTGGGTGACATATTCAGGGTCAGTCAATATAGGGACATATAAAGCATGGCCAGTTTTAGAGTGTATTTCTTCAATGTAAGGAAGTGGCAGGGCAAGAATTCTGATGTCTTAAGTCTTGTTGTCAAGGAATTTAGTCGTTCTTGCTCACCTAATGTAGCGAATTTAAGGCTAAACGAATTCTAGTTGTATGACTCTGAATGTGTGGTTTTAGGGCAGCGAGTGTAGGAAGGATGGAGATAAATGCCTAAAGGATGCCAAGTACTTTGAGGCAATGTTACACTTCACAAAGGGCGTTAAGTACGACCCACACAATCCGAACATCTATCTCGGTCGATCGGAGGCATTTCTACAGATACAGCAGTTCTACTATGCACTGGATGATGCCAAGGCCGTCATTCGACTCATGCCCAAGTGGCCAAAGGTGTCTTGAATTCTTTCTTGTCATGAAAACAACATACCTTGTGATTCATATATACATCTGATGTTTGTATCCCTTTGAGATGTTATGATACTCTATCCACAGTGTTTAAAAACAATGAATAACTGGTTTAGATAGTGTGATACTGTTTCCACAGTATTGAAACACCATGAATAACTGGTTGGCATGGTAGGATACTTTATTCACAGTGCTTAAACACCGTGAATAACTGATTGGCATGGTAGAATATGAATAACTGGTTGGAGCAGTTGACCTGTAACGCGGAGAGTATGAGTTCGAGCATCATCCGAGGCAGTTACTGTGTAGAGACCTTGAGCAAGTCCTTTGCTTACAAAAATGGTTCTGTGTGCACTACAGAGCTTTGGAATATCGTTGCACAGCTGTAGTGTGTTATGTAATGTGCCCTGGAAGTTTTAATGAACATTTAAGCCTGTGTTAATTTAAAGTTTATCAGATCTGTTTCTTGTTTCAGGGATTCATTTTATTTTCAAATAACTGTCTGTTGGAAGATAGTTGTATCGTTTATCATTAGGATTACAAATTGCTTATTTATTATTTTATTTATTTTTTATTGCCAAAATTTGATACCGCACTTCTCCCATCTCCTTTTGCTCAGAAGTGCATTCACACGCCTCGATGGCGCAATTGCAGTTGTACTGCAGAGCAATGGTGCGCGAAGGACTTGCTCAAGGTCCCTACACAGTGACACCCCGGACGAGGCTCAAACCACTCTAACCGATTGGCCACTGTGCCACACCATGTGTGACTATCAATGCTGAATCTTTTGAATTTTTTATTGGAATGGAATGACATTTTTACATAATGTATATTGTATAGCTCAATGATAAATTGATTATAGTCTATCATCAGGAAACTATTGCATATATATATATTATATACATATATATATATATATACACACATACACATATGTATATAATATATATATATATATATGATGTTGCACTGCTCAACAATGAATTGTCCATTTCAAACGATTCAACAGATTGTATTGATATTTATAGAAACCTTTGTCAAAACTTTTCATTTGTGGCAGTATGTGCTTTTGTTTACATCAGCATATTGAATTAAATTGTCACATACTTCTGTTAACTACATCGCTGCTTATTTTATTGTTTTGTTTATATTTCTTTCAAGGGTTACCTACGAAAGGCTGAGGTGGAATGTGCCGCTGAAAGTTTTGCAGATGCTGTGACAACACTTAAGGTATTACACGAAAGGTCTCGTTGGGATTCATTTCCTGATAAACTGAACATTCTCAAGTTTTAAAATGAGTCTCAAACCCTAATTGAGACACAATTAATGTTTTATGAAGGCACATCGCTTTCACGGGCAATGACGAAGGGTAAATGGAGAAACTGCTTTGGAGGTCTGCATGGAAAGGATTATCTACTAAATTAGCAATTGCTCTCACACTAAACAACCGAGTTGAGAACTCGCCTACCTCAAGTGGAGTGTGCATGCTTGAACCCTCTAAGATGGTTGATTTGCGGGGATCCTGGGCAAAGTCCTATGTGTACAATTATTATAGATCAACACCATAAATTCTCTGCTTGTTAGTAATTATAATCACATCCTTTGTTTTTCTGCTCTTGCAATCGCTTATGTGACCTTCCTTTCAATAGTAAAGCATTATTTATATGTTCAATAAGTGTTGCCATGAATTAAGTCTTATCTTCCTTGTTACTACTATTCAATTAGCTCTGTTCTGGTGACCAAATGTTAGAACCTAAGATGACTCAAGGCTTCAGATAGGAATGATATACTTTCATCAGAAAAGGATACATGTTTAAGTCTACCATTAGGTCAAGACTTGCATACAGAATACATCCTTTTCTAATGTTGCTTAAATGTGATTCTCATGAGATTTGTCACTTGCAACTGATTTTATTCACACAAACGATGAATCTCGCTGTCACTGAAGGTGAATGGATGTAACAAAAAACATTACAATCGGTTCTTTGTGTTTTGTAGAAGGGACTTGAAGCGAATCCAGGAGATGCTAACATCCAGAATGAGCTTCAGAAGGCAAGCGATCAGTGGAAAAAACAGCGCACAGGTATTACGAGTTTAGATGGATATCTTTCCACAGTATATTCGATTTCTACATATTTTTATTGATCCAAACAGAAGAATGTTTGAGTTAAATGTGCACATTGATAATCAATAGGAGTTGGAACAATAGGGATGACAAAAAGGCACTGGTGGTTCCACTAGCCGGGCTCCCATTTTCCTGGAATACAGCAAGCAACGGTATAACAACAAGACAATTCAGATTGAAAGCTGTAAACTTAATTAGTTAAACAGGTGACGATCAGTGCACATTATGTTATTCAAGCAAAATTGTTAACAGGTGATTTTTCAATTTTAATTAAAACTTCGAACGTTGTTTGAAACATGTATGTCATTGGGAATTTTATTCCATGCTTTATATGCTCTAATTCACCATAAAACCCAGAGATACAAAGGCAGTCAGGCAAACATATATAGACACATACAGATGTTTAGGACATCATTGAGGCATTAGGATGGAAATTGTCCTTGCAGCTACACATTTTATCAGTGAATTGCCAATATGCCGGACTTTTAAGTTTGGAGACTTTTGTGGTAGACAGGTAATGGATATTGCAATGGGTGATTGTAGTTGAAGGTCGTATGCCATGGTATGGGATATCACTCGGTCTGATCATCGGTTTGGTGGTGGTTGTGTTAGATGAAATGATCGCAAAGAAACCTCTTTTGCAGGTGAGGACTTAGAAGTCCGTTCAATTCCATTGAGACCTTCATCTGTTTGTCGGACTTCATTTTGATCTGTGTGCGATATTCATTTATGATGAGCTCAGGAAACGATCTTTTCACATGCTATACTTGCCTTCTATATATTTTTCGGACATGTTATGCGATCAGATGGATTGGAAAAGGAAATGATGTTGGCGTGTGGAGGAGGAAGGAAGAAAAGAGGGCGCTCAAGAAAAAACTGGATGGATGAGACACACGAAAAAACTGGAATGAACATGGAGGAATGAACGGACGCAAAAGGGTTGATCATTACGATCGCTATATTTCAGAGAAATGACAGCATAAGGTGATACTGCAGTGCAATGGAGCCAGTTAAGGTTTTAGGTTTGTTGATATTCATGGGATAGCCTGCCAATATAGTCTGGCAATTTACAGAGTGTCATTCAATAACATAGGAATGTGCTGACTTGTATGCAAACATATCGAATGGATTAAATTCTGTTTCTTTGGTAAATGTACCCTTGGCTCTTTGATTTAAGCTAGTTTTATGGTTTATGATGACTGTTTAATGTAGGTTGAAACATTTTTAGAACACTATTCATTGTGTGTTTACATATTTGCACCCTGGGCCACGGCCCCCACTGCCCCTCCCTCGGTACGGCCCTGCTGTTTAGATAACCTGGATGTTTTTATTCTGTTAACATCTTATATTATTTTAAGTTGCCTTTCAATGCACAAACACAAAATAATTACTGGGTATGGCTCTTGTACAATGTAGACTATCATTGTAAGATACAGCATCTTAATGCTGAATGGACGATAGCATTATTGGTAGTAGTGCATTTGCTGATAGCCTTAACTATTTGAATTCCTTGCTATTGGGATCTTGGTAGTGAGAGTCTGTATGCAGGATTACACATCTCACACTTTCCATGTTAATAAGTAAGCACTCGTCTGATTGGCTGTCCTTTCATGTTTGTTTCATTTTTTGAGTATTGTTTTGTTATTTAGGATGATTACATACGATCGTTAACCCTCGTTGGCTTGGTAACCATCTGCTATGCGCTTGCCTGGCTATACCGGTCAGTTGTTTAACCCAATAACATATGCACCATCACCACCTAAGTAAGCTAGGAATATAGTGCAGACTTAAACTGATTTACTAGCTTATGGATGAGCAGATATAAAAAGATTTTTATATACTTATAAAATATGCTTGAATGCATTTATCATTATTACCTCCATGTTGATCTAATGTGGTTCATTCACTATTATTAGTAGTAGGACTGTGGTAGTACTAACAGCAGTGCTAGAAATAGTGTAGTGTAATACTGTAGTATTAGACTACATGGATAGAAACTGCATCAAAGTTAGCCTGAGTTCTTGTACTCTACTTAGAGAACTCAAACTGTTCAGCTATCGTTGCGTAAAATTGAATTGCGCAAGTCTATCTGCTTAATTTTATCTAGTGTTTGTATTTCCCAAGCAAGAAGTCACAGAAAGCAATTACCATATAACGTCAGATATAATGAATTATGACATTGTTTGAAGTGACTTTGAACCTTTAGTTGAGTAAGTAGTTGATGAAGCTGTAATCGTCTGTTTATTTGGTTTATTGGTAAATTCTGTTGTAGCTATATGATTCAGTCACAGAGAACCAGTCTTATTGAAGCACCAGTTGACCTTCTAGGAGGCAAGTCATGCAAATTATTTTTTTTTCACCTTTGAAACACGAATAATTTTGGTGATTCAGTAGGAATTATGTTTTGCATGTTGGATTTTCTTCCTACGACAACATTAATCGGAGATGGCGGAGAGGGATAAAGAAAGTGGTTTTGTTGTAATAGATTGTGGTGGTGATGATACTGGATTGG
The DNA here is from genome assembly GCA_959347315.1 of Bimastos eiseni. Classification (NCBI taxonomy): domain Eukaryota; kingdom Metazoa; phylum Annelida; class Clitellata; order Crassiclitellata; family Lumbricidae; genus Bimastos; species Bimastos eiseni. The sequence goes on along the minus strand of OY365810.1, from coordinate 6,696,878 downwards.
ACGATTGATTGAAACTGCATTCAAAGCATCTGAATTTTATGAGAATTGCATATCAGGTAGATTTATCTTTCCATCTGCTCTCTGCTGAGGCTCAGGTCCTCTTCTGTTTATTACAATGCTAATGACAAGAGTGACAATAGATAGCAACTGGAAAACCAATGCTGCTGACTTTTAAAGTGTTAAAAGAGGACACTATAGTAATGAAGAAAGTGTTGTCCTCTGAATTTGGGTGATATTTTATGAATTTACTTTAATAAAATAAATTGTAGCACTATTTTTTTACTCCACTTGGTGCAGAAGTTGTTGATGCTGCCAAATATTTTTGTGTTCTTCAGAAAATTCCAATGAATCAAGTGATGTCTTGAATTCCCCATCATCATCAGGTTCAAGAAATTCCAAAAGAAACTGATCATGCATCTACTATCGTTTTTACTGCTCAGGGAGGAAGTGAATGAATGAGACTGGTTTCGGTGCACATGGCGACTGGTAGCAGACTCATGTGACCGTGATACTTTAGGAAGCCACAGATATCAAGGGACCAGGCTAGTTTTGAGATGGTGAAATAGTTGCAGCATTGTTAATAGTTCACTTTGAGATACATGGGAAATTGACACCAGCAAGCAGCTGCTTGTGTGATGTTGCTTAACAGAGTTTAAGGAAGACACTATTTGGAGATTTTCGAGCTCCTGTTCTTGTTGGTGCTAGATTTAAAATTGTCAAGTTGTTTATTTCAAATTTAAGCCTGCATTTATGGCTCATAGTAAAAACAGCAAACGTCAAAATAGGACTACTGTTGTGGAATTTGTGTGTGTGTTGAGTTAATATTGCAGAAGATTCTTTGTTCAGGATCAACAGTTTTTCAAATAACAACTGCAAACACAACTTAATAAAAACTTAAAACACAAGGAAACTTTTGTTGCAGTGGTTCATTACCTTTGCCAAACACATCCAAAATCTTCTACTCATCCATCCAACTGTTTCTCTGACAAAACGGATGTATGATCTATTTTTTCAAACCCAGAGAAGCTGTCCCAACTGCTCATCCCTTCAACTTTCATTCCTTTTCTTTCCTCCATTGTCCAATGCCGTCCATTCCATAGACATCTACAAGTTTTTCCACAACAGATCGAAAGCTGAAGAAGAAGCAACTGAACTCTTTTGACCTCTGATCTAGTTCTGTCTCCATTGAAACTGCGAGTGTAGTTGACAGTGAATTTTCTGTTGAAAGAAAAATCTTAAATTTAAGCAGCTCATCACCTTTTGCCTTCTGTATGTCCTGTTGCTCAGGGGGGTTCAGCTGAGAGGACAGTGTTTGGCTGACCTGAACCTCTTTCTCGTAATCTCCCAATTCTTGATGCGACAGCTGCTTGCGTAGTTTCTTGCGGCCAATCCAGAGTTTCGAACGAGTTGAACATTCTGCAGAAAACACCGGAATTGTCATCTGATTACTTGTTTCTTGATTTTCCTCTGAGATTCGTGGTTCATCAGCATCATTAACACAATCAACAGAACCCTTCTCCTTGCAACTGTTCTCTCTTGAATTGTTCTGCATGATGGAATCATTCTGTTCAGAGGAACCTGCTGTGGAATCATTCCGTTCTGAACAGCTCTTGGGTCGTTTCAGTTCTTTGCCATCATCGCCTTCAGAGGAATATCGTTTGCGGCAGCTGTTGGCTTCTTTAATGCAGATCTCTATTCCATCATGCGGACTTGATTCATCATCACGAGTGTCACAAACTGACTTATTATTAACTAAATCAGACATTGTTCGCTCAGATTGAATAATCCTCTCGTCCATTTCACTTGACTTTACCTGCAAGGTATGACTTGCATGACAACTGTCTGCAGTCTCTTCTGTGGTGGCATGCTCCACCTGCTCATCTTGCTGCTTCACTAAACAGCTCTGGATGTCGAAGATCGTCAGTGTTTGTCTAACGATCATTACAGAGTTTTTACACCATTTTTCCTGCATCTCGGCAAAAGTCTTTTTCTGCCGCAAAGCCTCTGCCATCAACTTAGACGCATCGGCCTTAACAGTGAAACTGCGAGCTCCTGCTCTTGTGCTTTGACATTGAGAAGCTGTAGGTGGTATTTCATGTAGATGGGCTGGTGGACGAGTAAGGGGAATAGATGGTTTGGAAGAGAAGAGCGGAATAAGACTGGGTCTAGGACAAGCAGCAGTTGCTGAAGTCATTTGTGTTCTGCATTTCACGGCTGCTGCCTTCAACTCTGTCTGCAGGATAAGCAGTGACTTGTCATTGACATTTGATGCAATGTTGTGGTTTAAGACAAACGGATCCTGGACCAGAAGAGGAGAAATCTACATAAACAATAGCAGACAATGCAAATCATAATAATATTTGCTTCATGTAGCTTCATGAAGTAATGAACTGAAGTATGTCAATTTCAATCTTTATTTCGTATATGTTTCTTCCCCATTCAGTATAACCTTGATGAGGTATTTAACTGAGAATTTCTTACTACACTTGATGTAAAAATAGATTGTTACTACAATGCTGTTATCACGTGAGCTGCAAATTATTATTTCCTTTTGAATTACCAATTAGATTCCATTAGATTTTTAAATGATAAATACAAGCAAATTCTAATGCAATTGTGACACCAGCCAAACAATGAAAAGGTTCAATCACAACCTTCCTCTGTTTTCAGTTGGTCTTAAATTCTTACTGGCTGTCGATTCTAACTAGGTCATTCATCAAAGAGAATATCTTTGATAAAGTACAGCTAACTAAATGCTTCATACAATCCAATTCATACTGGGAATGTGTATAATACCTCTTCAGGGAACTTACTCAGAAATGCTCAAAGTCTGCACATGACAAAAGAAAAAAAGACTTAAATGATTTATAAAATCCAGTTGGATTGGTTGGGGTAACAATGGAAGGTCATGTCACATTGAGGGCCTGCAACCTAGAAAGCTCTTTGTTGCCTAGAACCCAGGTGAGCCCATCGAACTAGGATTTCACCGCTCATCACGGTTTTTGACTAATCTTGAAATGTGCAAACCTTAAAGTCTTTGAGACGTGGATCCGTTGTTATTTGTTCTGAGAATGAGTTGAGGTCAATGGAATTTCCAGATCTGAGGCAAATAACTTTCAGACTAAAGTCAAGCTTTGCATAGAACTCAAAGAATCCACACAGTAATTCCTCCAATGGCTCCCTCTCCTCCTCCGACTTCTTCTCCTCATTACTTGAACAATGGCTGATGTTTGCTTCTGGTTGTAACTTTGTTGAATCAGAGGTAAATGAACAATCCCAGCCATCAATAACACATGGATTTTCTAGAAGACAAAACCAATAATCGCAGCACAATAAAGAATGACACTTCTGTGCAGCTTACAGCCACAGTGACAAACAATGTTTGAACAAACTTGCAAAATGCAAACATGTCTTTCTGTGATTTGTTGTTCAGATTCCATAAACTGAAGCTCTACTTAACAAACAACAGGGAGTTACCATATAGCGTAATGCCAAATTCCTATAATTCAGCCTCAGACTTGTTTCACTGTAGGTTGTTTCTGCTTCAAAGATTCTGTTTGATTTTCAACCAGACACACTTCAGAATATATCAAGCATACCAACCATGCTTTGAAGAAATCATCTACTTATACTTTGATTATTATTATTGTGATGCTGTAGAAGTTGTCACAAAAGAGGATATAATATTGACATAGAGAAGATGATGATGCATTAGTGATGAGTCCATTCCAAAGCAGTCGAGTTCACAAGCCCCAAATGTTGCTCTTCTCATCAAGCTAATTAAATTAGAGTTGCTAATTATTTGATTTTGACCGGGCTTCTTCGGTGAATTGCAATTTTAACTATGCACAATAGTGTAACTGTTGGCATGTTGAACTGTCTAACGAAAGGTCAAAAGGTTCAAATCCTCAACAAGGCAGAAATTCATTACAAGGTCTCTGCCCCAACTTGGCTATATGATGAGTACACTGGCTAGCAAGAGTAAGGACATAAGCACACATCAGAAGCTAGATTAAAGTAGTGCACATCTTACTCACTTGCAGCAACAATTGATGTCTTGGTGCTTTAGAAGTCGCCAGATTAGGACTAGACTACATATCAGGTAGGATTATACAGTATGATATAGGCAAAAGCTCACCTGCCAAATGGGATAAATGGTCAACGGACGGAAGAATGGGAGGTGATCGAACCTGGAGATAGAAGAAGATGATCATTGTGAGGGCATAGTTGGTCAGTTTGGGCCCAGCATTCAGCTGACCGGCCACTCCTCGGACCCTGGCCCACTGGCGGATGGAGAAAACGAGAGGACGAATACGGGAATCAATGCTCAGCAGAAACTGAATCAGAGATGTGTTGCGCAACGCCAATCTACAGCGAGAATAATAACCCAAGACATCTAAAAGAAACACAAGTGCTATAGATAAAACCAAAAAAATCTTAGAAGATGCAAAAACAACCTAAATAGGAAACAAGTTTGAGCATGAATTTTTGGGGTTTGGTAGTAAGCTCTATCGCAACTCCTTTTCTTTAGGCAGAGCTTCAGCAACGAACGCAAAGAAATACATGTTGGTAGGTGTTTTGCCAGTTTGTATCAGTTATTGTTGCAACAACTGTTTCTAATTGCATCTACCTTCCTCTCAAATGTTCCAGAACATGATTGTATAATAGATCCAAGCTGGAAATTTACAGATCTGCCATGTACCCTGGTATATGCCATGCACCCATGAAGGGTGATCTGTGTAATATGCTATTGGTCCACGAGGTGCACCACAAACACAAAATTACAGTGACCACCATAAACTAACGGGACTAATTAAACATAAGTAACTTTGCCAGCTAAAAACGATATCCAGACAAATTACGCGGCCTCTCCCTACCTCCCTGTGTCTTTTCCTCTTGTATCATTTGTTCTTTAAACTTTATGACTTCCATATTCTAAAACAAATGGTCCGAGTGAATTACTACTCCCCAGATCCTGGCCCACTGGGTATAATTTTGTCTGATAATTTGTCAACAATAACGAATAAGACAGATATCTAACATTAATGCTAAATATGTAATAACAAATAACACATGTAGCTGAAGACATAGCCTCTGATTCAAGCGATTTTCAATGAAAAACGTTAGAATGAAGCGCCACCTGTTGTTGATGCTGAGATCGCATTTCAGTGAAGTCGACAAATGAACAAACTTAACGACTGGACATCGAGCGCTTATCACTCGAACGACCTGAGCATAGATGTCCCTTTTCGCACGAATCAGATTCGAGATCTTCTTAATTGAATCCTGCAGAGACTTTGAGGACTGCACAGCACGTGTCTGATGCCCTGCTTCCTCATTCCTACCAACATCATCCTCTGTGCTTGTGTCTTTATCACATGTGATCGAATCTTCTTTACCACACGTGATCGAGTCGTCTCTATCACATGTGATAGAATCATCTTTATCACATGTGGCTGAATCATCATTATCACATGTGACAGAGTCATCACATGTCAATGATTTATCATGTGCAGGCACAACAGAATCAGGATCGTCATTTGCTGTCTGTAAAAATCAACCACTGTCATACAAAACCAAACATAAGCAAACCTTTGAAAATGGCCAGAAGGAAATCAACAGACCAATCGTTCTACGGCCCAATAAAAGAGTTTTGCCTATGTTAACCCCTCAGCTAAGAGCTTGGACTGTCTTCCACAGTCCCTGTGTATCGAATTACAATCCCTCTCACCTTCCCAGTTCCCAAGTACAGACGCCCATTGAGAGCGCTGCTGATTTTGAGAGAGGCTATACAAATGTTCGATACAATACAATACATCATCCACTGCCATTGATTTCAGTTCACGACCGACATGGTGGTTTCTACTCCTAACAATTGTGGCTCTGAGTCTGCTGAGTGGACTTCATGTAAGGAAGTAATTCTTTATTAACCAATTGATAAACCACACTGAACCCAAGTTGCCCACACACTTGACTTTGTCATAAAAGAGATTCTGGTACCAGCAAAAGCTGGGAAATGCACCTTCATGCTATACACTTATCCTTTGTCCAGAACCTTTGGTTTAAGCCATTACCAGGTCAAGGATCAAACAGCAGGAAATTAGTGCCTATGATGGGAACATTATCTTAATTCAGTCAATTCAAACGAAAAGAAACTCATTCCCAAAAATTTTTACTCAAAGGCCAAACTCTGTTCCTTAAATTTTCAAGACAAACCAGGGCAACTGGTATGCACATGTCTAATGAATATCTATTACGCTTGCTGTCAAATGAACCTTTCTAGGCCTAAGGCATCTCAGTCACATGTATAGTAATATCAACAGGGTGGCTGTGGTCAACAGAAATGGCCACACAGTCTTTCTGAACAGACACTCACCAAGAAATCAGAGTATATTAGCATTTGGCATATCTCGATATTCATCAGACATGTGCATACCAGATGCCCTGCATACAATAGAATAAAAGCACATTATCACACATGAATCTGAGGGGAATGTGTTCCACTTTTTCAAACATTGGTTAGAAGCATCACCTTGAAGGAAGTGGAGAAATGACCGGATGATTCTTCCAATCTGAGATCGAGAAAGAGGTCAAGGTCACATCCTTTGGTGCCAAGGCCATTTACAGATGAACCAAACAGAACAACTTGACAATCTACGAAGACCACCAAGTACATGAACAATTGTGGGTTGTAATCATTTTGTATACAACACTTGTGAGAGGTTCCGCAACACTCAATAAAAACTCAGAAACACACATACTCATTTCATGAAAATTTCTCAAAATCACTGCTCTGTAACTTCTTAAGTTTGACTAGTTGCTTAATTTTTCCATTAGGCATTCACTAAATATTAAACATAAACTCTTTTGTAACCAACGACACACTTGTTTACAGAACAGCCTATGTAGGACTATGTTCTCTTTCAGGTGAGGCCTTCACACCTTAAGAATAGATTCATTTTATTTATTAAATCCATAACTTGTATTTAAGTGTTTGAAATAATAGACATTATAGGGATAAAGAAACAATGATGAATGAAAAACTAATGCTGGTAAATAAAACATTTAAAGACCTCAACAGAGTTGAATTCTTAATAATGTGCACATATTATAAATATATCTGATAAGAAACAGAGGAGGTGGTCATAATTTAGTTAGTATCAGTTAGACAACTTAGCGGTTCAAGTGAAGGTTAGATTAGATTCATCCATCCATTTCGGTCCTTGGACCTCTTCTCTGCATTCTTTTCACTGCAGATATCGAGTCACTATTCACATCTTGTTCTCTTACGAGCCATTCTTATGCAGATTATGTTCAATCGTATGTGCATTGCTCATCATCCCAGGCTTCTTCTACAGTCCGAAGAATGTCTCAAGCTACAGATACCCTAACTGCCTGGATGTCATCAAATCGAATGCGACTTAATCCACAGAAAACTCAATATATTTGGCTTGGTACCCGCCAGCAGCTGAACACGCTTGACTTGGGCTCTCTGTCTTCTAAATTCCCTAACTTTGTAGTCTCCACCTGTGTCAGGGATCTGGGGGTAGTTTTAGATCAAGAACTGTCTTTTGTGAAGCACATTTCTGCATTGACTCGTTCCTACTATTATTTCTTGCGCCAGTTGCGGGTTGTTTCCCGCTCTCTCTCCTCATCTTCTGCTGCCACTTTGGTTCACGCCTTTATCGTTAATCGATTAGATTACTGTTCCTTTCTCTTTGTGGGCTCCCTCAGGTCCAATTGCAACCCTTGGAGGGGGTTCAAAGGGCTGCAGCTCGTTTGATTGGTTGTGTTCCTAAATTTGGCCACATCTCTACATACATGCGGGACGTCCTTTACTGGCTTCCAGTTAGGCAGCGCATTCAATATAGAATCTCCTCTATTGTCTGGCACTGTGTTGTGGGCAATGCACTTGTCTATCTTAGGGATCTGTTCACCTTAACTTCGGCTTCTTCTGGTCGCCGATCTCTTCGCTCGGCCTCTAGAGGCGACTTTGTGGTTCCACATGCTCATACCGCAACCAGGCAAACTACAGCTTTTGCAATTGTGGGTCCTCGTGTGTGGAACAACCTCCCATCTGACCTGCGCTCTCTCCCACGCGACCTGTCTGGCTCTTTCTGTAAACTTCTCAAGACTTTCCTTTTTGACCGGGCCTGGGTCGGGAGCGCCTCTGAATAGTTATCTTGAAGAGGCGCTATATAAATTGCATTGATTCATTGATTGATTGATTTATTTTTAGTGGCTCATCACCTGTAGAGAAGCTTCTCTGAAGAACTGTCTCTAGTTCAGTCAGAATATTCTGTCGGTTGACCACCTCATCTGAGGATAAGGACGTCTCGTTCAACAACAAATCCATTTCCTCTTCCAGCTGTGAAAACAAAAACAAAGCATTAGTTCAAAATATTATAATTATTGCTAATTATGCTAGTTAAGATATTAGTCAAAAACTGTGACTCCTGTCAATAACACTGAGCTGAACTGCTGTAAAAAAGGTGGCCCTACTTCGTGGGTCTTGCGACCCTTCTGGGCTTCCCAATTGCTGCCATTAACTTTGTGAATTGGATGTTTAACTTTTGTAAATTGTAAGGAGCAAATAAGAAAATGATTTGATTTGATTATAGAGTGTGTTCCAAAACAGAGAAATAAGAAAACTTGCTATTTAATTACACTATCGCATTCAGTTTTTCTTTTAAATCCAGAGCCAACTATATAAACTAGAAAAGCTGCTGAGTAACAGAAGACATTCATCCAGTTATCTTTCACCTAATCCCAAAATACAAGATTTAGAAGAAATTACTTACATTTCTGCATTCTTCAAGTTTTTCCTTGATTTTTTCAAAGTCAATCGCAGTTGAAGGTGTTGCTGCAGATGCTACGGTTAAAGATTGTTTCTGTGGTGCACAAGCAGGGCCTCGTTTGGCTTTTCGTTTCGGTTGGACCCCTTTCATCTGTCGCGGACGAATGGTCAGACGTGAAAAGTTCATGAATACAGATGGTTTGGACAGCACTGACTCAGCTGCGGAGTCCTCATTGAATACAATAATTGCATAGTGACCCTAGAGATATAGACACAAATAAACAACGTTTTAAAATTAAATCTTTTAGTTTATATGATAGCAAAACCAACAAAATTTAATAATAACACTTGCCACATCACTTGCACAATTGCCATATTGTATTGCATTTATAGATTCCTATAGTACCTCTTACGGTATAACCTAACAAGTGGCGCTCCCAGTGCGAAAAGCCCCTAGAGAACAGAAATGTCTTAAGAGTAAGTGCATATATATAGCAAAGGTTTATTGCACCTCTTCACAGATAACAATTCATCATTGTAATCCCAAAATTGGTCTGCTCAGGTGTTTCAGTTTTATGTCATGATCACAATCAATTTCAAAACAACATGAGGGACCTCTGCGGATGATAAATACGACGGTTGGGAGGATAAGTTATTCCAAAGCCTCAAAATGTTTATATACGTAACACTTTTGCAAGTCAGCAAACAATGCTCTGATAACAGGAAAATCCACCACTGGCAGACCTCACAGACATATAAAGTCCCATCCACATATAGTGTCCCCATCCAGATTTAACATCATTGTTAGGTTTCTTGCGGAGGTGCTGCATAAATTAATTACGCTACACTTACGTGTTCTCTGTCGAGGACAACCTTGTTGACCGTGCCAAACTGCTGAAAGAATTCAGTCAACTGATCGACCGTGGATCCGGGTGGAAATCCTCGGACGTAGATGCTCTGATTCAAGAAGGTGGCCTGGTCCTTCTGCCTCTGTTCCAGCTGACTGTGCCTCTTGCCTTTCACATGTACATCCATCACCAACTCTAACATAATCAAGGCAGAAACCAAAGCAAGGTGTGGTTAATCAATCAATCAAGTTTTTTAATCAACCAATCAAGTTCTTAATCAATCAATCAAGTTTTTAATCAACCAATCAAGTTCCCAATCAATCAAGTATTTAATCAACCAATCAAGTTCCTAATCAATCAATCAATCAAGTTTTTAATCAACCAATTAAGTTCCTAATCAATCAATCAAGTGTTTAATCACTCAATCATGTTCTTAATCAATAAATCAAGTTTTTAATCAATTAATCAAGCTTTTATCAAACCAAGGCCAAAAGGCACACAGTAACAGAATCACAGGGTAATATTAAAAGACGATAATTTGACTAAGGAGAATAGGGAAGAAAATCCCTAAAAGACTGAAGTACCACAACAGAGATACCCTTAACGTGGTGAGTGAAAGTGCGGGTGACAATAAAATTATAAAGAGTAATTTTAAACTGTCGAACGTAACTAATTGACTAAGAGATACATGAGTAAAATAAATGCTAATTTGAACAAGATAGTATATTAATGTTAGTTACTTTGTGCTAGGATATGATTACAAAGTTTCGACTTGAATAATGACATGTTAGGTAATTTGCCTATTTCTTGTGGAATCCCATACCAGGCACTGGGCCAACGACTGCGATAGAAAACTGAAGAGCCTTGGCGCGTGTAAAATTAGTATGCACAATATATATCATGTGGCACAGTGGCTGATTGGTGAGAGCGGTCGGTCCGTAACGCTCGGTGGGCACTGAGTGAGCGGGTTCGACCCTCGTCCGAGATGCCACTGTGTAAGGACATTGAAATAGCTCTTTGCAATGCATTACAAGATAATGCTAAAGTCATCGCTCTTACAGGGCTCCATCGGTTAATATTGGTAACAGCGGCTGTGATCACTGATTACCTGATGAGACGTGAACTTGGCAAACACTGCAGAAAAGCGACGTATTTGATGATAGGTTCATTTTTTCCAATTGACTCATAACTGTAATGACACTTGAAGTCATCGACTGCATCACATCACCATTAGGTGTTTATTAACCTACAAAATGCAGCGATAATCTATTGTTATACCATCCAAAATTATTCACCCTTTGTTGTGTATAGTTTGAACATTAATCCAACCTTTGAACATCAATACAACATCTGCCAACACCATAATTTATTCATTCATCCATTTTCTACTTATGCTATAATATAGTTTAATCAATCTAACTTCTACTCACACACAACGTTTTTCATCATTTAAAATTCCATGTAAGTAAGGATTATTTTCATAAATCTAATATCTTTAATATTTTCAACACAACTCCTCAACGGAAGACCTTTGAGCACGGGTACGGATTATTTACTAAGTAGCTTGCACAATTCATTTAATCAATCCAGCTTCTGCTTAAGCAAATGATCCTTTTCATCGATCAAGCTTCTATTTAGATATATTTTTTCTTATCAATCCAGTTTCTACTTGCACAGTCTTTTTCTCATCGATCCATTTAAGCTACAGTTGACATCTATTTACGTCAAACAAACAAAATACGCTAATATACACGTGGACGATACAGTCAGTGATGATATACGCTACAATACACATTTACCGGCGCCTTCTAGATACTATTTTCTGTGCTAAAGATAACCAGGCAAAGTTTTGTGAGTTTTAAAGCAACTTATTAAATCCGTACCGGTCTGTGAGTATGCGCAACTTTTGGCGCATGCGCATTGTTAAGAATATGGAACATCTCTTAATTGCTGATGTGAGGATCGGTTAGGGTTAGATTGAGCGTTGTGAGGGTCGGTCGTGGTAAGGACTCATTAAATGAAATACGAGAAAGTCTTCCGCCGCAGAAGTAATATTTCCATACGTTGCGTGACGATAACTATTAACCGCAGAAACACCACGCGTTAAATATACCGCCATGCATTAGTATTACTTGTTGAATTTACAAAGTTTCAGTCAAATGTTTCCAAAGTGATTCACGCAACCAGTGTCCGCTTTGTGAGAGTTATATTATACAACGACTTTTAAATGCATCATCATAATAATATTGCACGATGCAGCTGATTTTCAAATTGAAAAACATTCAGTAAAAGTAAACACCTCTCTTATTATCGCTAGCCACTTGTTTCACGTTCATTGTTTACAGAAAGCGTTTATAGCGCTTACCTTAAATCTTTTTCACGGTTGTTAGTACTTCTTACATGCACTCGTTGTCCGTACCGAACTGGACAAACGTGCATTTAGGCATATTTTATTATTTCATAGCATAATGATGTATTTCCGCGTATTTTATTATTTGACATGAATAGATGACCAACTGTAGCTTAAATGGAGCCGGGATCGATGAAAAGAAGACTGCAAATAGAAGCTGGATAGATCAAAGTATTATTTTTAAGTATCTACATTAGCATTCCTTTACCAATGACTGGATCTGAATACGATTTTGTGCAAAGGTGGAGAGTTGGTCCTGGGGTAGGGGGACAGGTCAGTAACAATTTCAATTTCTGAACACATTGATGCAGCAAATAAACATTGTAAAATTTATACTATTCAAGAACTTTTTACGAAATATTGGGAGGACATGAGCAGCTCCATCCCCTTCACCCTTTGGAGGGACTGTCCCCTCTCTGAAATATCCGCGTCTGATCGGGCGAGAGCCTAAACCACCGCTAGTCGTTTGAATGAGCATCAACTTTGATCAAGGTCTTCGTGTACAGACCACTTAGAGATTTGAAACCTTAACAACAAGCTACATTTGTTTCCCATTCGCTTTTAGTACTCTCGTCGTCAAAATGTTGAATCTCTTAAATAAGCCAGCATCTGGAGGCATGTCACGATCTGCCCACTCTCTAACCGATGTGGCAAAATTGGAATACTGGGCATATCAACCCTAACATTAAACAAGTCAGACAGAGCATCTGCACTGTTTATTTAGTTCATTCCAGCAACTACAAACAGTCTAAGGCAACACATTGAGTCCAATTCAACCAAAACATCAAGAACAGTAGACAGCTATTACCACAGACCATAAACACGACTTCCTTAATGTGAAATCATCAATATTAAATCACACGTACTTGTTCTATGCTAGAAGTAATTGACAAAGTCGTCAAGAAAAATGGCTCAATACAATTATATTGGAATCAAAGTGAATTTAAAAAATCACTATACCAGCGACTTAAATGAAAATCAAATAAATTATCTAAAGAATTGCAAATCACATTTAAAACGACAGAAATCACAATGATGGAACAAATTAATACAACCTTCTTCAGTAATCTATGCAGAACAAATTCTCTCTTCTTCTCTCTTCTTCTCTCTCAACCTGTCCATTGGGCAAATGCAAATATATGACCACAAACAAGTTCCCCAACCAAAAATCACATAATCGACCTGGCTATTCCAATAAATTCTAACTTTTGATTGCACTTTCAACTGAAACAACCACCACCTGAAGACTTTGGCAATAAATGAACACGATATAATAATAGAAGTGATTACACTAGATCACATCAAAAGTTTACCAGTAATATAAAGAAGCTATTCATCACCAAGTTACTAAGAATCACTTTTGTCCTTAGTTCTTGGCCTTTGTTCATCTGTCCTCGTCCCCGTATTTAGCCAGTTCCTGAGATCTCTTTGATGCAGCCTCCACGGCTCCAATCAAGGCCGCACGATAGCCGTGAACCTCCAAGTGGTGAACCCCAGCAATAGTTGTGCCCCCTGGTGAGCAGACTTCGTCTTTCAGTTCCCCCGGATGTTTCCCAGTGTCCAGGACCATTTTCGCTGCACCCTAGGAGAACAAGATATCAGTCTGTTGTCATTGCATGCAAGCACCATTACCATTATAATTGTGGTGCCAATAGATTTTTAGTCTTGCTAGTTTTTTTTGTAGCTGTTAGCTTTTGCAAAACAGTGTTTGTTTGATACCGGAATGTACACCCTGCTTGTCATGCATGAGCCCTCGTCAAATGCTAATAAAAGGCATTTTACTTACTTGTCTCAAACCTTTTAACAGAATATCGTTACTCTCAACTTCTATATTAGTCGATGATAATAACTTAGTCTGTATTAGTTCTTTTAAATTATCAGAGGAATAAATTGCTCTCATTATGATTCTGAAATTCATTAACGAATATTTACTATGTATGTAGGATAGTAGGTAAGTATGTACGTACTTCATGTTAATTGACTTTCTGGATTACCAAATGAAATACGATATGATATATGTACATATATGAAACCATGTATGCCTATCAGCAGAGATAAATAAGCTTTACTGTTGAATCCCTGCAGTCATACACAACCTGTAATATTCACAAGTAAAGCACCTGGAAATTTGATGTAATTTTTAAATTGACAGATGTAATAATTAACATCACTGGGATTTCTGGCTTACTTTAATTATGGGGCACCCGAAGTCTAGTATTATGGAGATGCAAGAGAAATGTCACATATTATCCAAAGCCTACCAGTTGTCATCCAGTACGTGCTTTTACGTCATCATTTTCCGTGTGCCGGGGCTTTACGAATTTCACAAGCCCAGACATTTTATTTCTCTGGAGTTTTCAAAGGTCTCAAGATATAAATGAGAGTATTTATTTGTACTAATAATAATTTATGTGTTTGCCTGAGCAGTAAAAACCTTAACTAGAAGAAAACATGTGGTCACTATATCTAAATAGCACACAAACTTACCTGTTCATATGTAAATGGCAAAATATAACCATATACAAGTAAGTAGGTAAGTAGGAACTAACCATGAGGGTTTGAGCCGCCAGTTTCTGAGCCACATCGCGCGGTAAACCCATCTTTACTCCTCCATCGGCCAAAGCCTCGATAGCTATAAAACCCTAAATAAAGACACCACATATTCACAATTTACACCTCACTCACAATTAACACTTTTGAAATATGTGCCAAAGTAACTTGTATTAACTCTTACTCTCTTATCTTTACTCCACTGTTTAGAACTTTTGCACATTCTTTCCCTTTCATTGTAGATGAATTTGCCATAAAACCATAGAGAGACATAGCAACATAAATTGGGACATGGCAGCCACCTCTTTGACCACCCACCTTGTACTACATGGATCCATTTATAATATAATACAGTGTGGATAGTATGGTCTTGAGTCCCCAAATTTAAATCCTGAGATGGCTATAATTGTGTACGGATCAAGAGCAAGTTCCACACTGACAATAGCCCAGCAGCATTGTTTGAATGTTAGTCTTTAGTTAGTGGCAATTAGAAAATGCACAATAAAACTAATAATAAAACTAATAATAATAATGACGATGCAGCCCTTCAAGGTAACTACTCAGGAGCATTAATGTGAAATAATAATGAACGGTAAATGTGGCTCAGACTCACATAGGCTGGTCCACTCCCACATAGTATAACAAGGCATCTTATACTGAGCCTCAAGTGTACTTGTAATGTAGTTCGTA
The DNA here is from genome assembly GCA_959347315.1 of Bimastos eiseni. Classification (NCBI taxonomy): domain Eukaryota; kingdom Metazoa; phylum Annelida; class Clitellata; order Crassiclitellata; family Lumbricidae; genus Bimastos; species Bimastos eiseni. The sequence goes on along the minus strand of OY365810.1, from coordinate 6,681,583 downwards.
ACTGTATAATGTATATAAACTAACAATGGATGGCAAATGTTGTCCAGGCTCATACAGGCCGGTCCACCCCACATATTATCACAAGGCATGTTATACTGAGACTGAAGTGTACTTGCAATGTAACTTGCATAGTCTATTTAATGTACATTTAATAATAATGAATGGAACTGTTATCCGGACTCACATAGGCCGGTCCACTTCCACTGAGCCCAGTCACTGCATCAAGATGCTTCTCTGGCAGCTGAGCACAGAAGCCAATGCTTGAGAAGAGTTGCTTAACAAGGATCTCATCCTCAGAGCAGGAGTTGCTGCCACAGGAGAAGACGGACGCACCACACTGGACGAGCGCTGGAGTGTTGGGCATCACGCGGATCACCCGGGAGCCAGGAGGGAGAACCTACACAGGCAGACAGACGAAAGAGTCACGCAGACATACAATTAGACACACAGCAGAAGGAATTTAGTAAACTAAGAGGAAAATTAGAACACAGTGAGAATTGGAAATAGAGGTAGAATGATAGAGATACACGAAAACATAAAAGTAGAGCTCAAATGTACATACAGGGTAAACGAAATGTAGAAATGTACGTGTTGTAACAGGGGAAGGGGATCCGAAAATTTGATTTTTTGCGTACGTACTATATGGATGGGGGAGCTACTGGTCCCACAAGCTCGATCCTCGATTAAGCAGCACCAAACCTTCTCGGTCATGGGACCTTCATTTGGAATAGACTTCCGCTAGTGCTGCGCATACTCTCTAGGAACAATCTGCCAGCCTTCTATTGTATCCTAAAGTCTTTTTGCTTGGCTGCAGCCTGACTGATAGTGCCTCTGAGTAGGTCTCTTGAAAAGGTTCTAAATAAATCTTCAAAATGAATGAATGAAGTAACAGTAGAATATAAATATGTGAAAAAAAAGAAGAAAAATCATTAAGATAGCGAACGTTCTGAAAATTGTGTTTAGAAATAAGTGGTCTTGAACGTCTGACAGACAAGACCAAAAACGAAGCATGGATTCTACGCGGCTCTATTACTTTTTCAATTTGGTGAATTGTGATCCCGGCAGCAATTGAAACGACGAGGTGATTCATATGAATGATCTTCGCGATGTCTTTAAGAACAGTCGACACGAGATTGGGCTTCACAGCCAGTACAATGACATCACTACTCTTCACTACCTCCAGGTTATCTTTGGTCGTACCAATTCCAACCGACCCCTACACACCCAACACACAAACACCATAATGATAATAATAATATCAATAGCAAATATAGTAATATTAATAAAAACTAGCCATCTTAAAAAATGCCACAACAAATCTTTCCTGAAAATCACAGAAGAGTAAAAATGGTAATAATAACATCAATAAAAATATAGTAATATTCATTTTAATAACTATCCATGCAAGAAATATGCTATAACAAATCTTAGTAAGCCTGAGGGATGATATTCACCTCAGCAAAAACAAATAGTTATAATAATAATGATGCCACAAAAACAACAATCCAAAGACCTTATTTCCAAAGATCAGCAAAGAAAAGTTTCCTACATTCTTTGGGAAACAGATATCAAGAGTGCATTGTAAACCACGGGTCTTCAATCCATCGATCAATCATCATGAATCTGTTTATTACATTACATCAAAGCAGACAATTGCAATTTAAAACACAATCAATCTAGTAATTTACTAATTATTCTTATATTAAATTATATTATTGGGACCTTACTTATATGGCTACAGTCATAAATTCCAATTAAAGTAAGTACAAACGCTATAAGTTGTAAGTATGACTTTCATTTAAGCATAGTACAAGACATCCAAGTCACAAGACATCCAAGTCACAAGACATCCAAGTCACAAGACATCCAAGTCACAAGACATCCAAGTCACAAGTCAGCTTCATTGATAAAAAAGGTCCCACACATGTAAAACTAATGCAAAATTAGTTCATATACTAGTAACTATGAAATGTCATATTGGGAAGAGGATACCGAAATGAGGTCGAGCATCTCCTGGTTGACATCACTGCACATCATGTTTCCAACTTTAACCAGACCTAAACACAATCAAGAATCATGAACACTTCAAGTCAACAGCATCAGAGCTCTGTTTAGGTGGTAGAAAGTTAGGTACTAATTATAATAAATTTAATTAACAAGAATCTGACACTAATTAACTACTCTCCACCATCTATTCTATGAAAGAAGTCGACGTCCAGATAGGGTGGTCTGGAGGCAAATGCCTCCAATTTCAGCTAGGGGGAATTTTTTCCATCTTAGTGAGTAACATTCTGCCCATCTGGCACTTGGAACCGGGGATTTGCCTCCATCACTCAGAGGCCCCTGGTCAGTCCGTCTGCCTTTCTAGTGCTCTGCACGTATATATGTGGATTAATGTATGTATTCAATATTGTTTAATATGTATGCATGCAAAGCAAATATAAATTCATCAAAGTATAACTCTAATATGACATGGGTTCAAGAGCTTATAGTGGCAATGCCCTTCACTGAGCTATTTTCCAGTGACCTCTGCCCTATGACCCCATCTCATCTAACATCAGATGACCTGAGTTAGAGAATCCCTTGCTGAGTGCCTGTGCCATGCGTCCTGCTCCAATGAATCCGATCTTGAGGTCGACATCTTCGATGCTCGGAGGTCGAAGGACGCGCTGTGCATTCTCCATTGTCCTCTAAGGCATCCAGTTAAACACTCCCTCAATTCCTATGAGCTACAACAAACAACATCACTTTGGTTTCAACCATGGGGCATGCCAGCATATTGATTATTGTTCATTCATAAAGCATCAGCTCGTGTCTCCTTCCCTAGACGGTTGCAGAGTCTGGACCCTGAGCAAATCCTTTACTGACACATGCTCAGCATCATCAATTGATGCCTGGCATTGCATAGCGAACAGAAATGTCATAAAGTCAGCTATCCTGTAATGCTAATAAGATAGTGGTGCTAATTACTTTTGAGCAAAATAATATTTTTTATTTGGTTGTAGGCTGAATATTTTTTTGATAAAAGTACATTTTTATGAACATAAAAATTGCTTTATATTTTCTTATAATTTAAAATGTAGCTGCTAACTTTTGACAATGCATACATACAGAATGTCACTCTATATGGTGGTCATTTGGAACGGTACGATATCGTTCTAAATCTAGACAATCAGTCACATGCATCAGTGAAGTCGCAATGTTGCAGCCCATGTTCAACTTGTAGTGCTCCTCGTCAGCCTGCCGCAACAGATCACCCATACCCGGTTGCATTTTATACCCAATGATGTTCAGCTAGCTGTAAGAGCGTTGCCAGGCCATCTTTGGACAACCCTTCTGACTTGACGCATCGTTCCTGAATAATCTGGGGCCTTGCAGTTAATTTAAAAGTAGTGCTTTAGAAACTTCAGTGCTAAAAATTGCGATTACTTTTCTGTAAGGCTACAAGTTACTCCGACGCTCAACCACCAACCACACCAGTTTTGCAGAATTTCACAGTGCATAAACAACAAGGCCAAATAAATAATTATTACGTGTTTACCCAATGAAGTTGACGCGAATACCTAAAAGGTTAACGAAGATCATGTGATGAGAACGCTTAAAGTAATCAAGAAATTGTCCACGACTAAAATTTACCAAAGAGATAGTATGCCTTGTCTGGAAGATGAATGTCATCCGAATGCAAAGCGCCATCGTGTGAAACATAATTATTTATAGCTCGTGTGCATTTTAATAAATAATAATTATTGTTCCACCATCAATCCTTTATAAGTAATCATAACTTGGACAGAAGAAACATAGTAAAATCGTAAAAACCCATGTAACATTTATCCACAAAAGTATGTCTCCGAGAAGCAGGGCTATTAATATCGCGATAAAGCAATCGACGCAATGCTTGATATCGCCGATACTTTTTTGAATATCGAAGCGACTCAAGCGAGTATCACGATATATAGTTTTGTTTTGATGGTATCGCATGTGCATCGCGATACTTTTCTTTGGCCTGTCAGCGATACTCGAGACTAATACTTGGAGGTAAAGGAGGGTGAGAGTATTGGAGGTAAGTGAGGATTAGAGCATTGGAGGCATAAGGTACTAAAGGGATGGTGAGAGTATTGGATATAGGTAAGGGAGGACGAGAGTATTAGAGGTAAGGGAGGATGAAAGCATTGGAGGCTAGGAAGGACGAGTGTATTGGAGGTAACCAAGTGAGAGTATTGGAGGTAAGGGAGGGTAAGAGTATTGGAGATAAGGGAGAGTGAGAGTATTGGAGATAAGGGAGAGTGAGAGTATTGGAGATAAGGAAGGATAAACGTATGGGACCCTCCCTTACCTCCAATTTGGAGGTAAGGGAGGGTGAGAGTATTGTAGATAAGAGAGGATGGTAGTATTGGAGGTTAACCAACCTACACTCTTTTCATTTTCTTCAGCGAGTGTAAAAGTAAACAGCCCAAAAAATTAAGAATATAATAATCACAATTAGTCTTATTAAATTGTGGTAACAATTATTGCTAATTAAGTGGAACGTCTTTGAGAGACAGTTTGTAATAAAATAACGCATTTTTATGTTTGATGTGACAGCATTTCGTAGACCTCCCCTCGTCACAAATGTTTGACCACTTCCCTAGGCGCATGACGTCATTAATGGACGGCCCCTAACTGCTGCATAAGACATAGGCCCGTTATTTTAAGCATTGCAGGATGGTCCAAAACACAGCCATGGGCTAATTAAACCCCAACTTCAACCTTTAGGTCCCTCCTTCTAGTCTTTGGGGGGTCGGTTTAATACTCTCAAAATGTAACTTTAGACTGCGACTGGATAACTTCTTCTTTATTTATATTTTTGTTTTTGTTGATTATTAGTCTTTTTTGTATTTGACTGTTGGCTATTGCAGAATCTTGACATATCATGGAAATTCATTGGCTTTACTTAAAAAAATGGCAAAACCTGGAGTAGGCCAAGCCCATTAGTGGTTTTTGGAACAAGGAACAAACAAGTTATCGTGGCAAAGAAATTTTTAATATTTATTTCTATAGGTTTCCGCCTCTCTGCTTTTTTGGCATATTTGATCCTGGGAATGGATCTCTTTTTTAATACTCACCCCTTGGTGCCAAATGGCAGACATCAGGAACCAATGATGAGGATGCTAATGGTGATCTTGAAGAATGAAATATTTTTATGTACTTTCATGCTAAATCAACAATCAATCTCATCTTCCTCCTTTGTCAATGATTTCATTGGGCAAGATTGTTCACTCACTAATAATTTATTCATTCATTCATTTCCGAAATTTGATATATAATTATTCATATTTAACCTGTTAAAGCCATCCCAGGCTACAGTTTGCCATCATTCTAGTACAGATCGTACTAAGTAGTTCGTACATTGGTAGATTTTCACATTCAATACAACATTGGTTGTCATACAGACTGAAGAATCAGGCCAATCAACATCGCTTGACATGTGTCGAGAAATTTCGAATTTCGCGGCCATTTATGGGCAAAATGCTACATTTTGCGACAGTAGGCCTATCTAAAATTCGTGACTTTTGCGAATCCTAGGTGAAAAATTCACCGCCCTTGGGAAAATCTTCCGCCAGAGAAGGACTGCTTGTCAGCGTCATCACCGAGTCCACAAACACTGTCATCTGTCATTGCTCTACCGAGTCAACTCCATCGACACAACTTTGTCCAGAAACTCTGAACATCCAGTCAGCTGTTCGGAACTGCTTATGAATGTCTGGTGCATAGATGTTCAACCTGTAGACAAGACTTCACTTTGCATTGGCTCCAAAAATCATCTTCGAAGTCACCTTGGAAGATGTGGCGAACATGATTGTGTTGCAAATATTGACGTTCATTATGTGTTCTTCATTTTCTTGGTTGGTGAGAACTTCTCTCTCTGAACATTTTGCTGAGAGACTGACAAGACAAATCCATTTCTGAATGACAATGCAATAGGAAAAAGCCGAATCCAGCATCTCGAGCCATCAGTTTTTTAATAGACTAAGGATATACTCTTGAAATACATTCATCACTACAATGGAAAAACATCTAAAGCAAATGAAATAACGAATTTCAAGCACAATATAGATAAACATCTTATCAGAAAGTCTGGAAATTGGTGTTCAGGGCTGAAGCTAATACAAAGGTCAAGGGTTGGATTACCTGTCAAGAAAGGCATTTCACAATCTTACTTTGACCTGTGTGCTACCAGTAAACTCTGCAACTAAGAACACAATACCCTGTGCATAAAAATAGGGACAACAGTGGAAAGGAAACTGTTGGTTGAGCTCCACTGTTGACTTTTGTAGGACTTAATCTGAGAATAATTTTATGAACTTCTGAAAATAAGCATCAACAATAGACTAGCATTGCAATTAGCTGATTAGTTTCACCAATATCTTGTTACAATTACCAGCAGCTGCACTCACTGACGATTGGACTGAACCTTCCCATAATATGAAGTTCAAAGCATCAATATTTTGTGTCCATTGGTTTGACATTAAGGAAAATTTTTAACAAGCACAAAATGTGGGCATGGAGAAGAAAAATCCGCATTACGGACTAAAAAAGCCAGCAAAGTTTTGCAACTTGAAACTGGTGCAGGATCGTTGATCAATGGTCACCACAAAACAAGGTAATACAAGATAACCCTTAACAGAATTAGGATATACAAAATGAGATGGATTGGCCAAACACATTGCATGAAAACTGGCTCCTAAGGACAACATAAAGGAAGAATTGAAGGGAAGAAAGAGCACCAACATGACCAAGACATATATGATGTTAGACTGTATGACACATAAAAGAACAAATGAGGAAAATAAAGAAATCAAGGAAAAGGCAAAAAATAGAGAAAAATGGTGCTGCTTGATCTCCAATGTAGAACACTTAAAAATATATAATGAAATCACTTTAGGTAATACAAATACATTCAAAAAATTTCAGAACGCATCAAAATAGAAAAGCCATATTTTAAGACAATTAAGTAGAAATTCGCCGCTGCTTACTCTCATTGTTTCGAAGTTTGTGCGCAAGATCAGTGGGAGTCAATGCATCGAAGTTTTTGATCGTAAGATCAGCTCCAGACTCCAGAAGAAGACGCACACAGTCCTTGTGTTTACCAAAGACAGCATAATGCAGAGGAGTATTACCTTCCTACATAAAAAAAATAAAAAGCAGATAGTATTTTTTATACATAAAAAACATAATGCAGATATTACCTTCTAATGTAAAAAACATAATGCAGATATTACCTTATAATGTAAAAAAACATAATGCAGATATTACCTTCTAATGTAAAAAACATAATGCAGATATTACCTTCTAATGTAAAAAACATAATGCAGATATTACCTTCTAATGTAAAAAACATAATGCAGATATTACCTTCTAATGTAAAAAACATAATGCAGATATTACCTTCTAATGTAAAAAACATAATGCAGATATTACCTTCTAATGTAAAAAACATAATGCAGATATTACCTTCTAATGTAAAAAACATAATGCAGATATTACCTTCTAATGTAAAAAACATAATGCAGATATTACCTTCTAATGTAAAAAACATAATGCAGATATTACCTTCTAATGTAAAAAACATAATGCAGATATTACCTTCTAATGTAAAAAACATAATGCAGATATTACCTTCTAATGTAAAAAACATAATGCAGATATTACCTTCTAATGTAAAAAACATAATGCAGATATTACCTTCTAATGTAAAAAACATAATGCAGATATTACCTTCTAATGTAAAAAACATAATGCAGATATTACCTTCTAATGTAAAAAACATAATGCAGATATTATCTTGCTAAAGAGAACAAAATGATGCAGAGATTACCTTCCTACAGAGTAACTTTAATCAGAGAACACCAAAGACAAGACTTCTAACATAGAGTGGTCAGGAATCTTATAATTGTGAATAGTTCTGCCATACATAAACATTCTGCAGTATACAGCATAGTGCAGTGCATCACTCCTCATGGTTCCAAACTGAAAAATCACTGGATTGAACTATACCAGTTTGGATCTGTATTTGAGAGAGCTCACTAGTGGTGACTTTACCAGTAATCGCTGTATTATTACCTTACAAGTTATTCTTAACAAAATAATAACATTACTTCAGCTAATGAGTATTCCCTTACTAAGGCAAGGTACAGTGTTTTGAACACAGAAGGAACTGAAGTATTTGTCCCAATGCATTTTGCCTCTGTCTGTCTGTATCTTACCTCTGCAATGGCATCTACATTGGCACCATATTCGATAAGAAGCTTAGCGACTGCTTTGTTTCCAATGGAGCAACACTGGTGCAGTGCTGTGCTCTGTTGGCGATCAGGAATGTCAACAGCGGCTCCCTGTTCTAAGAGGTACTTCAGAACATGTATCCAGCCACAAACAGCGGAAGACATCAATGGAGTCTTACCATCATCATCAGCCTCATTCAGAGTGGCATCTAACAGACAAGAGAAGCTGACAGATAAAAGCACAAATACAGTGAGACAGACAGACAATGTATGGCAAATTGGAGTGGCAACTGGCAGAAAACGGAAGATACTAGCACCACTAACAGACAGATCAAGAATAGCAAATTGGAGTGAATAATTAATTAACCATTAATTGGTAGACATATATCTGTCCCAAGTTGTATTATTACCACATACTAGTACTGTCCAACCTTAATGACACAGTGATCCAGAAAATAAATTATTTTTGAAGCCGAGGTCTGTACTAGTAAACTCAATGGCAATGACAGATTGATTGACTGTATTAAAATTTAATATGGAGGTTGTTTTCACACTGTCAAGTGATAAGCAAAAGTACAAATGAAATAGTCATATCCAAGTCGGCCTTTGTCTTTTATTTATTTGTTTATTTATTTGGAGGAGTTATATAGCGCTCCTTCAAGACATCTACTTCATTTTTTTTAAATGCAAAACATTTTGAGCTTTGGTGGGTCACTTAAATCAGCACGTGGGTCCTACGTGGCCCACAGTATACCCAACTGATTATTACCATATCTGAAACGCTGAACCCGCATGTGAAACAATGAAGTATTGTTCCTTGACCCATTGCAAGAGCTAAGTCCTATTGGGAGGAACTGACCAGTGATGGATGCTTTTAGTAGACAAAGGTCTCCTCGGAACGCCATTTGGGTCAGCGTCCAATCACCTAAAATGCAAACCATAGATAAATAGATATATTTAACCATAGACACATTTTCAGTAAATAACAGATACTTATACAGATACAATAAACCACAGATGCACATTCAGTAATTGTAGGAGGCACAACATTTAGAACTGGTATTTAGGTTGTAGTATAGACTTTGCACGACACACGAAAACACAAGCAATCTAGCTATTGTCCAATTTCAGTTAAACCCTCACTTGAGTCTAACTTGCAAGAGGAATCACGGTCAAATCAGTATTTCAATGGTGCAGCCAATCAATAGTGTTTGTAGGTAAGATAACACAATCCCACAGCTGCATATATATGACAAAGCATTGAACTCAAGACCAATTTATCAAAATGCCAGGGTGTCTTAAAACTTTAATTTGCAAATTTAGAGTACATAGGCTTCACTGTGCAATTGATAAATATATCTGCCTTTAACACAATATTGGGGCTCAATATTTAGTGCCAATCGTGAAATTGTCGAACTGCTTTTTCAATATTAAAATATCACTCCACCTTTAGGATCAATCTCAGAAAACTAACATTGAAATAGGCCTACATAAAAAGAAAGTCTACACTTAGAAAGAAACCACAAAGATGTAAAAACCAGTCCATACATGTGTTTAATGGCGGTGATTCGGTGGCAGCATTTCCCCGTGGAATGTTCGTCATAACCGTAGATGACTAAAACAGGTAATGTAAATTTACCAAACTAAATGTAACACAGAGAATAATGTCCAGTACCACAATTTACTACATACATTCTCAAATAATTTCAATTGTACATTACACCAACTCATAAATTTATTAGGATGCACAATCTAATGCATTTATACAGGTCATTAATCATAACGCAAATATTCTGATACAGACAAGAATGTCCTTGTCATAGCTTTCCTTCAAAGCTTCTTAAAAAATGCAAAGAGCTTCAAAGTTTTTCAACAAAATGCAACAAGTTCAGAAATTTGTATTATAATAAGTTTTATTTTGAAGAATGCCCTTACCTAAATGTATAAGTTTAACTATACAGTACAAGAAGAACCCCAAAAAAGCAACCTACATTTCAAAGCTAGATATGGTAGGTTTCATCCATAGTATAGTATCTTGATATTTATATAGCGCCTCTCAATAAGAATAACCATTCATAGGTGCTCTCAGCACTGAAACCCTGGGGAAAAAGAAAAGCTTTCAAGAGTGAGAGAAGGAGAGAAGCCAGGACAATAGATTAGCACTAAGTGATTGAGAAAGGTAATTCCAGGTAGATGAAGATAACAGCAAATACCAGGTGTTGAGCCAAGGTAATCTTAGTCCTAGGAACAAATGATCACTTGAGTTAAACAAAAAGATCAAGACAAAAAGATTAAGAACTAGTTGAACAGGCAGAGTTTTCAAGTAAAGAAGTAATCAAGATTAACTGTTAAACCCCATCAATTCTGTTTTGCTCATATATTCATAATCAGAAATGCACCAAGATAGAATCTCACGGACAAAAGCAATGAGTATCCACAATAATTAAAACAATGTCAAACAGTATTCCACACGTGAACTTACCCTCTGAGGTGAAGTCCCTTGTGTTGACTTGATGATCGGCACCGACGCACAATGTGCATCTCCATCGCCACTTTTCGGAGCTGCAAAAACAATTTTACAGAATACATTTCAATATTATACAATTATTTTAGGGCTGTTAACGATTAATTTAATTTTAATAGTTAACTTTTTTAAATTAACGATTAATAGTTCATTTCGATTAAATCACAAAATGTGTATAATTAAATTTGTCAAACAAGTTACCGACACTTCAAATAAAATTCTCGGTTACTGAATTTAGTTACATACAGAAAATAACACAGGTGGTTTTCTTGCTCATAGGGCCTACTGAATTGTTAGATCCATGGTATGCAAACGATTTTTTGGATTGAATGCAATAAATGTTATCAGCATTTTCGACATTTCCGTTACCCAATAATTTAAATCCAAAATGGCATTGTAATCGACCTAATATGTGTTTATATTTAATATCTCGATTACTATCCGCCGCCATGTTGCAATGTATACGGTTTATGTCGTTTCTTTAAAACTTCCGGTACATGTTAGTGATGGGCGGAATAATCTAAACGATTAATCGTTAAAAAAATTGTAACCGTTAAAACAAATTAACGATAAATCGATTAATTAATTGTTAATATCCGCAGCTCCAATTTATTTACTTTAATGCTCAATCAAGTCATCTTTGACATAAAATTGCAATGCCATAGGACACAAAAAAATAGTCAACTTATTCTGAAGTGCAGTCAAAACAACTGAAGAAAATATGTTATTCATATTTCTTAGGGAGATTAAAGTCACTGCAAAAAAGTTCAAATGTCATGGTATTGATTAAGTAAAAAAATCATGGCATGAAATCACATGCTTTTAATTTATAAGATCCGACAACCAATAACTTCAAAAAGAAAGAAAGTTAATAAATATTCATGAATAAATGTTAGTATAAATGTCGGCCTGCAACAAATCAAGTTTTTACTTACTAAAATCAAATCAGCGTAATCGTATCAATAACATATCTCATAGCAGCTGTTGTGTGTAATGCCACGTAATTGTCAGAGTCTACATATGACAGTGGGTTTCTCCAACTGTAGACCATCATTACATGTAGTGCCAAACTTTGCACTATATTAGTCTACCTTTACTTAGTAGAACTTCTGCATGTTTTTATGCAGCTGCTATAGATCACGTCGTTGAACCAATCGTTCTTATATAAATTTTATAAATTGAAAAACAGTCAGCCAAAAGCTGAATTCAACATCTGTAAAGCCGCCAGAGAGGTTATGCCTTATCCAACACTGCCTTAGACCTATATGTCTAAACCCCCTTCTAGCTAAGTATGATTTTTTTCCATCAATCCAGCTTCTATTTTACCAGAATTCTTTTAATTGCATACAACTTCTACTTAGGTATGATTCTTTCCATCACATCCAGGTTATATTTAAACAGAATTCCTTTCGTCACATCCAAATTCTACTTAAGTATAATTCGGCAGTAGAAGTAATTTTCCTTGCGTTGATAGGCGAAGTTTCGGCCGTAGAAGCGTCACACCTTTATTTCTGCCTGAAAATCGTACATGTTCGTTGTTTGCCCTTACCGAGAGCCATGACAGCAGCAACTTCGAGATCATTGTAATCACTGCTGCTATTATCTGAAAATAACGAGACTGTGCACTCTTCCATTTATATATTGTAAATTAACCGAGCAAATCGATGTTAAATTTTATTTTGAATAACATGTGTGTACATCTTGCGAACGCTTCAACACAGGTTCCACACTTGATGACGTAATATAATTGGCGCTAGATTGTCCCCTCGCGACAAAAGTAAAAAATAATTATAGGCTGGTTGTGGACGATCTACAGATATGATATGAAATAATCGTGAAACTTCTTATTTACTCTTCATGGTGTAACAACAACAACAACATTACAATGATAATAATAATAGTAATAATGATGATGATGATAATAATAATAATAATAATAATATAATAATAATAATAATAATAATAATAATTATTATTATTAACGGGATTTATTTAATTTTTTATTTATTTAATTTTTATTTAATAAAATAATTAACGGGAGCTGTCGACGGACGTTGGGCCGATCGCTTCTCAGCTCTCACATCCTGTTTCACCCGGTCTTCTGATTAAGAGAATCCCAAAAGCAGCAAGGCCATCTTGTGCTGCTCTCCTGGCCGATATAATCCAAGCAATTGTAAGAGAACCAAATTGCGTTGCAAAATGGTTCGATTTGCTGGCCTTCGGTGGAACTGTACTAGTGAAGCCAAGAAGAGGTGGACGAAAGCACAACATGACCAAGATGATTTTGTCCCGCATTACCGAATGGGGACTGCAGGGACCAGACCAGTCGACTAACGATGAATTGCCACTGACGTCAAGTCGTAAGCTCAAGTCCGCTAAATGCGACCACGCCAGATATTTAGCCTCAACAGTTGCAAGCAAGCTGGAGGAAGGCAATTTCAAGGCAGCCATCCGTCTCATCTGCAGCGAGGATAAACCGGCACTGGACACACCTGAAACTCTGGCCGCGCTTAAGAAAAAGCACCCGCCTGCACCAGTGGACAAGAGAACCCCATGTGATCCAGACAGTTCCGATCGCTTCATCCCGCTTCAAGTTTCTAAAGAAGATGTCGCTAGGGCAATCTCCTCTTTCCCTGCGGGTTCGGCTGGTGGTCCAGATGGCATTACTCCACAACACTTAAAGGATCTGATGGCCTATGGAGTAGATGACAACATCGGGCAACATCTATCTGACCTTGTCAATCTGCTCCTAAAGGGAGGTCTATCCGAAGAGGTGAATGAGGTCATCTATGGGGCAAACCTTTTAGCCCTGAGCAAAAAGGACGGAGGCATAAGACCGATCGCCGTGGGCTACACATGGCGTCGTCTGGCGGCAAAGTGCGCTAATTCGCATGCGGTAGCAAGGCTGTCTCAACTGCTCGCCCCCATTCAGCTTGGGGTAGGCATTCCAGGAGGCGCTGAGGCAGCTGTCCATGCGACACGTCGCTGGATTTCCACAATGCCTGAGGACAGCGTCCTAGTGAAGCTCGACTTCGCCAATGCCTTTAACACTCTGCGCAGAGATTGTCTTCTAGAGGCAGTTGCTAGAGAGATCCCAGAGCTCTACCACTTTGCTCACGCTGCCTATTCAAACCGTCCACTGTTGCGCTATGGTTCAAACACAATTCGATCCGAAGAAGGAACGCAGCAAGGCGATCCTTTGGGACCTCTGGAATTCTGTCTTGTGCTGCAACCGATTCTGATGAAGCTTCGTTCGGATCTGCGTATCGGATATCTGGATGACCTGACATTGGGAGGTAACAAGGAAACAGTGGCCGACGACGTTCAATTAATCGAGCAGGAATCAAAGAATCTGGGATTGCTATTGAACCGCAGCAAATGCGAAATCGCGTGTCACAACACCCAGATGCCGAACAATGACCCTGCGTTCCAAGAGTTCACGAGCATAGCCCTCGAGGACATGACCTTGTTGGGTGCACCTCTAATTTCAGGTCCAGCTGTGAACATGGTCGTTAATTCAAAGGCCAATGACCTCGAGAGGGCAATCGGAAGACTGTCCTTGCTTTATACACATGACGCTCTGGTTCTGCTGAGAAACAGTCTAAGTGTACCGAAGCTCTTGTACAGTCTGCGCACAGCCGTCTGCGATGATTGCCCGGGCTTGGCTCGGTTTGATCAACTGCTGAGAGAAGGACTGTCAACCATTTTAAATGTGGACCTTGACGATGACCGCTGGCTCCAGGCTTCTTTGCCGGTGAGAGATGGTGGTCTGGGAGTTCGTTGTGCATCTACGCTGGCACTTTCTGCCTTTCTGGCTTCTGCTGCTAGTACAAGCGAACTCCAGGCATGCATCCTACCAACAGAGTCTGCTGAGGAACCATATGAACTTGCGAGTTCAGCACTCAACGCTTGGAAGACCCTGACAGATGCAGAACCACCAACAGGAGCAGCAAGTTATCGCCAGAAAGAATGGGACCTCCGATTCACAGACAAGGCATGGAAAGGTCTGCTGGATTCCAATAACAATCCATGCGACCGTGCTCGCCTGCTGGCCTCACGAGCACCTCATTCTGGAGACTGGATGCTAGCGCCCCCTGTGACTGCCCTAGGCCTGCGCCTCTCAAACGAGGATGTACGACTGGCAGCCGGGTTGAGGCTAGGAACGACGCTCTGCGAGCCACATTTGTGTCACCAATGTCAAGAGAGCGTCGACGCAAAAGGGCTCCATGGACTAATTTGTAGAAGAGGCAGCGGAAAACATCAACGACACAGCATGTTGAACGATGTCATCTGGAGAGCTCTTGGCAGGGCGAAGATTCCAGCGCAAAAGGAACCTCTCGGCTTGCTAAGAGAAGATGGAAAGCGACCGGACGGCGTCACGCTCATTCCTTGGACACGTGGTCGATGTCTGGCATGGGATGTGACAGTGCCCGACACCTACGCCAAGTCACATCTTGTCGACACATCTATCAGAGCTGGCGAAGCAGCCGAACGCGCAGCTAAGACGAAGAGGGCCAAGTATTCCACCATAACCAACACCCACGACTTCGTAGCCCTCTCCTTGGAATCCGGCGGCGCTTGGAGCAGTGAAGGACTGCAGTTCATCTCAGAGTTGGGTAGTCGAACGAGTGCTGCAACCCACGATCCAATGGAGACGTCATTTCTGTTCCAACGTATCTCAGTTGTTCTTCAGCGTGGGAACGCAGTCTGCCTCTTCGGGACATTGCCAACACTCCATTAGCTCATCATGGGCGATAACAACATAATGTGAAACATATATGTATAATAATAATAATAATAATAATAATAATAATAATAATAATAATAATAATAATAGAAGAGAAGGAAGAATAATAGTAATAATAATAATAATAATAATAATAATAATAACGTTTCAACGTTTCAATGCGGTGGCTTTTCAGGGCACCATGTCAAGATTACAGTCCACTGACAAGCGGCGACCCAGATAGCATGATGACAGATCCGCTGGCAATGCCAATGATGAATAATAATAATAATATATATATATATATATATAATAATAATAATAATAATAATAATAATAGTAATAATAATAATAATAATAATAATAATAATAATAATAATAATAATAATAATAATAATAATCTCCTTGGACACGTGGTCGATGTCTGGCATGGGATGTGACAGTGCCCGACACCTACGCCAAGTCACATCTTGTCGACACATCTATCAGAGCTGGCGAAGCAGCCGAACGCGCAGCTAAGACGAAGAGGGCCAAGTATTCCACCATAACCAACACCCACGACTTCGTAGCCCTCTCCTTGGAATCCGGCGGCGCTTGGAGCAGTGAAGGACTGCAGTTCATCTCAGAGTTGGGTAGTCGAACGAATGCTGCAACCCACGATCCAATGGAGACGTCATTTCTGTTCCAACGTATTTCAGTTGTTCTTCAGCGTGGGAACGCAGTCTGCCTCTTCGGGACATTGCCAACACTCCATTAGCTCATCATGGGCGATAACAGCATAATATAATAATAATAATAATAATAATAATAATAATAATAATAATAATAATAATAATAATAATAATAATAGATATAATAATAATAATAATAATAATAATAATAATAATAATGATATTAGGCCTAATATTTGTTATAAGCCTACACACAGCAACTATGCAAAACCGCGTGAATTAATTCCCTGTGGAGGCACCTGAAGGGAGAGAGGGAGAGGGAGATTGAGAAACAGAGACAGAGACATAGAAACAGAGAGAGAGACAGACAGACAGAGACAGAGGAAGAGAGAGAGAGAGAGAGAGAGAGAGGGCTGGAGTTGAAAATGCGCGAGATATTGGGCATACATTTACTTGAAGAACGCTATATAAATCCTTGAATGCAAGAGTTAATGTTCTACAACAGCTCAATACCAAAAAATAATCTGACGCAGGATGCACGTGATCAGCATCTGCTCCGCGATTGGATAGATAAAGATGACGTCATTGTGCAAAACATAGGAAGCTGCTTGATGACGTAAGACTATCTGTCGTAGCCACGTTCACAAACATGTCGGCTTTAAACGGATGGCATCCTATCTTACATTTCCTTTAAAATCAAATATTTCCAATTTGGCTTAATTGGCGTATCTTTGACAGATAGCCTACGATTCGGTCGCCTGCTACTGGCAAGAAAATCGATATTGGCCTAACAAGGTAGGCCTATTTAAATCGTTTTGTATATTGAACCATTCGAAGGAATGATCTGGCAGAACGCGCATGGGTGCAGCTGGATGTTTAAATTTGGTTTATTTCGATTCGATGGCAATATCAAATTTTAATTTTGTATATGGAGTAGGCCTATTATACGCCACCAAAATATAAGGCCCTATATTAATAAATAGGAATTAGAATCCATGCGAGAAATTTTGATTAATTGCTTATCTAAATGATTGATCAACAAAAACAAAATGCATTATGGAATGTCTACGTCAAGGGCCAAATATGCTGTCTCACTTATGCACACTGTTTAGCATATTTCGGCCTGCATAAATACAAGCGTGTAGGCGAATACAAACATGCATGATGCATCTGATTAGGCAATTTCCAATCAACTGTTTCAAAATATTAAACTGTGCAGAGGTCAAGAAGGAAACTCGCTCATGTTGGTTGCGAGAGGCAGGTATCCTAAACGAATACTTATAGCCTAGGCCTACTATAAAGATAGCTGTTCAAGTGGGTCTTGCAATTAGACTGAATCTTTGTTGTAGGGGAGACCGGGGATGGTTGATAGGCCTACACTTTTTTCATTCTTGGTGTTTGCATATCCACGGTAGTACTTGGACATCCTGCTGTATGAACATTAGCACTAATATTGACTATGATAATTTTTCTTAAATGTTTACGATTACAGACTGACGAACGTTTAAACGAGCGCACCCAAAGTGTTTCAATTTGTCCCAAGCCGAGGTAGGTTGTTACAAACAGTGGGGTCAATTGAAACATGCTTATAAATATGTGAAGTTAAATGGCCAAAAATGATGCAAAAACTCAACATTGTCATTCTGTGACAAAAGCTACTCCAATAGCCAGCACTTTAATTGAAAATATTTGAATGGTTGACTTTTATTCTATAGGTGTATTTGCATTGGGTCTGCAACACCTGTTTAGACAACTCTGTATTTTGCAACAAGCCAAAATTTGCTGACCAAATCAAAGTTGACTCCAATAGCTGTTGTGGCCTGTAATGAACATAACTGTCTAACTGTCGTCGTCCCAGACAAGACAAGTGAAGACAGCTGAACTATCCGTGCATACCTCATGAACCCAATTCCCACGATTCAGCCATACTCTGCATCAAGACTTCACGTGGCCGACTGCTAGAACACTGTTAGAACGTCCTGTTTCAACTTGCCCAACACAGCTTTGAGCGGCGATTAAGGTCATTTGGCTTGACGGTTTTCTAATTTAAATCTGCACACATCAAGCTGAAGAAAGGCTTATAGGCATAACTTATAAGTGTATTACTCGATAAAAACATTAAAAGTTTGCAGAATGTGAAAAATTACTCAGGTTAGGCAAAAATCGTTTGCTTATCCAAAATTTTCAATAGTCTGCGCGTTCCTAAATGTTGCATTGTGATGACTCTACTCAGACCAGTAGCAATTGGCGTCACTAAATAATTAGTTCCCTTGGTCCAGTCTTGGCTAGCCGTAAGATGAGGAGGGGCTGCGTTTCAACCTATCTCTGTATACAACCAACCTCGGTCTCCCCTATAGAACACATTCATAATTTACGGAATAACAGGCGCTAGATCTACGCAATAGGTCTTTAGGCCAACTGTTTTAAAGAGAATTGATGAGGTACTGATCAATGCCGTGATACCACGATCTGATGAAGACTGCTAGGCCTATGTGGTGGCAGCTAGAGGTGATATACATGTAGGCCTATATGAAAGGCGTATTTTCAGGGATTCTCCTTCATTTATTTATACAGTAGCTCGTGCAGTAATTAAACGAAACTGTTCGCTCCTATTGCGATTTTATATTTCAATGATCGTAAGTTCTCAACAGCATAATAATTATTACAGCGTCTCGACTTTGCGGTCATGCACCGTCCATGTACGCCTACCGTAAGAAACCTTCTGCATATCATTCCTTCGCTTACAATATTACAGTCTAACGTTTTATCTTCCTTTCTCCCATTCCATATTGACCTGTTACTTTTACGTCTGTATTCCACAACGCCACTTTTCAATTATTCCTTGACCAGGATCGAACTCTCCTTCGCACATCGCGATGTTAACTTGGTAACTCCAGCTGTTTTTACCAGTTGCGTCAACTTCGGGTTGTCTCCCGTGCCCTCTCGTTCTGCAGCTTTTCTTGTCCACACTTTCGTCTCGAGTCGTCTTGACTACTGCTCAACACTATATAGGCATATGCTGGCGTTGCACGTGGTTGGATTGGGCAGCTGGAGCGAGCTCATCGGGCATGTGCTCACCTGATAGGGGCGTCTCCAGGACTGACCACGTGTCCGCCTATTATGCGAGATAATTGATTAGGCCCCTACCCATTCTCCAGCGCATTCCATTTAGGATTTCTTCCCTTGTCTGGAGCTTTGTGACGCTGCACGTATACTTACCTTAGGGATCTCTGCTGTCTCCTGTTGCCGGTGATAGGAATGCTGGCAGGACGCTGCGCTCCAGCTACCTCACAGGGTCTTCTTCTTGTTCCTTTTGCTCGGACCTCTATGATGCCGTTCGTGCTTTTTCGGTTGTGGGCCCGACTGCTTGGAATAGCCTCCAAATGGATCTTCGGCTATGGCTCAAAAGTTAGTGTTATTTCACACAAATCTGCCTTACTTGGCAGAGGTTGGACCGAGAGCGCCTCTGAGTAGATTTCTTAAGTTTCATTGATTGATTGGTTCATACATACATGTAGGCCCCTATTCATTTTTTCCCATACCTGCACTATGTAGGCAATGCATCATTGGTAGGAACGCACTTCTGAGTAGGCCCAGATGTTCTTGAAAGGGCGCTAGATAAATACTCCTATTACATAAATATACATTTGGAAAAATAAGCCGAATTCAACTGAATTGTATAAGAAAATAACCTTATTTGTAATGCAAATTTATTATTGCATTGAAAGGGATCAAAATACTTAAAGATCAACTATAGACATATGAAATATTGTTTACTCCTGTCACTTAGGCCTATTAGGCCTATTACTTATTTAAGAGAAAAATCAGAATCCGTCCATCAGAGTGCCATTCGTTGTCAACAACAAACATTTGACCATTTGATTTGTCAAAAACAATACTCGTCGGATTTCGTAAACCGTGCTTTTCCTTTGAGAGAATTTCTCTTCTCAGCTCCATATCCGAATCCAGTAACAAAATTCGACTGTTGAAATAGTCGGCGACCATCACGAATCCATCTCCATCGACGGACAAATAGACTGGACGGTCCACTTGTCCGACGGAAGATCCACGTTTTCCACCGAATGACTTCTCAAGTTTCATATCCGTATCCAATAGACATACTTTGTGTAGACCGTCACCAGAAAAAGAACCATGACTTACCAGGATACGGCCATTGGTCAGTTTTATCGCATGGAGTGGACCAATGATAGACTGATCTACGTTTGACGATAGATTGATTTCACGGATCAATTGTCCATCGGGTGAATATTCGTTTAATTGATTTTTTAAATAAATAGTTAAAATGATATTCGATTCGTACGTAACCGAAATACGTCCGTAGTCGTCTCCTGTTGACCAGTCCTTAATTAGTTTTCCGTTTGGATAAATCCTGAAAATCTTATTTGTCTTATTTGGGTGACCTCGGGCTTTGCAATTGAAGATGTAGAGACATTTATTTATGTGGCAGGATACTATGTCCATTGGACAACCCATTTCATCCAGACTCCATCGACGACTCAAACTCAGTTTAATTGAATTGTAGACTTCAACTTCTGAATAATCTTCTACCACAACGAATAATTCTCTGTCCAAGACGGCCAATCCAAAGATCTGTTTCTTTTTCTTCTTTGCAGCTTTTGATGTGATCGTCTGAACTAAAACCAGGTCTGACTTGTATTTATCTGTAAAATCGGCTGAAAATAACAAATGTCCTTATATATATATATATATATAAAATTAGTGTTTTATTTTTTATAAATTATACGAACCTAAAAACCAGGATTAACACATGTCCCGGATTGTCCGGGACAATTCAGCACTGATACATATAGGTGTCTCGCGTCATGTTCTTTTTGGACAATAATGGGGACAATGCGGCGCGTCTCGAGATGCATTTTCTATAATAAAATATGTACTATTTGCGGTTTTGTTTACAAGAGCAGGGCACCAACTTATTCATGAGCGCTGCATCAAATGAAATGAGTTGTCGAAGAAGTAATCCAAGGAAGCGCAGAATCCGGTTAAGAAGGTCTGGTCCAGTTCCCAAGTGTATTGTCCAGAATGTAAAATCGTAGAGTTTGGCGTGCAACTGTGGTTCATAAACGCCATGTCAAAGTAGAAGCCTTTTTGCAATCATTCCAAAGCTTAAACGCAATCGTTTGGACCTGATTGGCACAGAGCACGGCTTCAACGAACCACAATCTGTGGCACATTCTGTGCTGCTTTTCTAGCCGCTTAGTTGATCTGCCTATTCTGTCTCTTCCAGCCATGCAATCTCTCGTGCTCCTTATTCTGTTTGAGGTCCCAAATTTTGACATTATAAAACAACACACAAGTGTATTTTTTATTAATCCAGTTTAAATGTTTAAATTATTCTTTTACAAAGCAATCGACCAATTAGGCTTTACCGATTAATCTGCGCTGTTCATCTATCCGATTGGTGAGCTGTTGTTTCTCCTCTGTCCACGCATTTCTCTCTTGCTCCATTTTCTGAACGAGATCAAAAGTCTTGGCTCTGCAATCTGCGACTACATTCAAATGAATCTGTTAAGATGGTGGCTAGAAATATTACCATCTAAAGAAATCACTCGAGCCGCATCCTCGTAGGGCGAACTATGCTCTCTATTTATACATCTAACAGATGAGATGCACGTACGGTAGCTCTAACAGACCAGTTTCTAACAGATGAGAGATACTAGCACTTGAAGCTAATAGTAAACTAGACAACTATAACAGTACTGTAATTTCATACATCAAAGCATTTAATTTTAACATTAGTTATGATAATAATTTTCTTATTCAGTGACAATAAATATAATAGGCCTAATCCTACTTATATGTAACTGCATGACAGAGGTGTAACAAGGTTTTGAAAAGTGTGGGGGCATAATTTAAAAATATTGCGGGAAGTGCAAAAATTTTTTTTGCCCTCCCACTTTTTTGAATTTTGTCTCCCAAGAAATTTGAAAAATGGGCGGCACAAATTATCTTAACACCCCTGCTGCATGACAAATAAACATCACTGCATGAGACAATGATACAATGAAATGCGCCATACCTTCTGCCTTTAGTTCACTGATGCATTTTCTTGTCATCGTTAGCTCTGCCTCAGTTTCCGTCAAACGCAATATCAACTTTGATTCTGCTATTTCTAATCCATTATCAGTTTCTTTAGGCACTTCTTGCTTTTCGAATCGCTGTAAGCGGCCCGTGGCATAAGCTAATGCAGTGTTTAAAGATTCACAAGTTTCTCTCAGCTCACAACTTTCTTGGAAATATCTTGTTTCTAAATCAACGTGCGTCTTTACTTTGTATTCTAAGTCTTCTTTTAACCGGTAAAGTTTACGAATGTCAATCTCATACATTTTCAATTTGTCGACTAACTCAGTCAACTGCGTTGATGCATGCCTTTCTCTTGCTGTAGATTGTTGATCATTCTGTCGATTTAGTGACTTCAATCTCTCTGCCATGAGTTCAGTCTCTTGAAGTCTCTTATTGAGGTTCACATTAGCATCTACTGAGGACTTCAGACTCTTCTCTAAATCATATATTCTTTCTTGCAATACTGTAAGCTGCTCTGCGCCCTCGGCTCTGTCTCGCTCAATCTCATTCTGAAAGAAAACGAATTTTTCTCTTTCCCGAATAATATCTTTTCTTAGTTTCTCACACTTTTCTTCTGCGAGTTTATCTTTACTCTGACTTTGGACCTTATGCATTTGCGAGTCTACAACAAAAACAACTAAAATTGATAACGAATTTAAGTCGCTTTTGTCAACAGCTGGTTGACATAAGTGAATTTTCGTTGAGACTGGAGTATTGCTCGCAATATTCGGTGCTATAGGACATTTCGGCGACGGATGAGGTTGCTGATATATAATAAGCAACCGCGCAAAGGAAGTGACATGGTCTCCATGTTGACTGTGTTATTAACAAGATATTAGAAAACACGCAATTCGACTCAATTGTGCTGACTAAACGAGTAACTCACCAGGTAAAACTGCAGTTTGACGTATTTAATTATTACATAGTTCATATCCTGTATTTTGGCGTATTTATTTAGCGTTGTGAACGTTACGCATTTCCCAATGGATTTTTCACGTTTCAACGGATGTTGGATGTGGTGAAAGGTTCATGCTTAAGTTGGTGCTGGATGTGATGAAAATAATTCAGTTTAAATGGAAGCTGGACTGGACTGATGCAATATTGTCAGCTGCCTTTTCTTAGTTTCTCACACTTTTCTGCTACGAGTTTATCTTTACTCTGACTTTGGACCTTATGCATTTGCATTTCCGGCCCGAATTGTCCTGTCACCTATGAACCCCTCCTCGTCCCCTTCATCCTCATCTCCTCTCCCCTCAACCTCTGCCATTCTCTTTACCGCCATTATCTCCATTTCCCTCAACACCAACTCCCCCTTTCCTCTCTTCTCTACTTGCCCTGACCCTTTCTTCCAATTTCCCCATCCTTCCAATTCACCTCCCACCCGTTTTTCCCTACCGCTCCTCTCTTCACCCAGCCCACCTCCCTCCTACTCCCCTTTCCATCTTATTTTCCCCTACCCTTCCTCCACACTTCCTTTTCTCTTCCTCCACTGTCCTATTGCCTCCTATTTCTCCACCTGTCTCCTCTTCCTCAACCTGCTACTCCATCTCCTTTACCCCCTACGTACTGCGTCGTGAAGGTGTATAGCTTACGATGCAGTGAGTGTAGCGTTACAGGTTAATGATCGGTTGACATTCATCTTCTATTGTTATATTTTTAATTATCACGTACCCTTAAGAATGTTCTGAATGCAAATCTTCAAAACATTGTCGCTCGACCGATGCAGCCGATGGGACGTTAGTTTAGTTGAAACTTCAGTCTGCAATTCATTCTGAAGATTTTTGAATCGAGCTTCTAGTTTGGAAAAGCGTCGCTTATTCTGACAGAATGTTTGAGCAAATACATTATTAGCACATATCAAACCAAATATATACATGCAGTACATATGAAAGTCATATTCATACTGTATTGTTCTTCACCCTGAGACAAAATGACGAATTTAATAATGTTATATCATTGTTGGTTTATAATGTATATATATATATATATTTATATATATGTATATATACCTCTAAAATTGTACTTGCCAGCGTTGACTTTGTCAGAGATAATAGGGAGCATAAATTTACACTGAATGCAAATTATAATATTTATTATTCCCAATGGCTAGCGCCAAAGCAAGCGCTGGAACATGGCATACATGTAGCTATGGACCTACTAACCGTTTCATGCTGCACTGCGTTGTGATCGTTTTCTGCAACGGATTCCAAACAACTATGCTTTGAAGGACGTACTACAGAAATGCGTATGAGATCATGCTGTGCGGATTTTGAGGGGGGTTGTATTTTCGGCTTAGGCCGAATATTTGGAGGTGTTCTTTCCTCAGAGGAACTTGTGCATCTTTCTGTCTTTCCATTCCACGCTTTTAGCTTCTGTTCACCCTCAGCATCTTTCAGTAGAAAATAACACATAACGGACAACTTTCACAAGTTCTAACTATAGGTGACAGGGTGAAGAATTTACTTTCATGTGAAGATAAACTTCGTAAGCCATTTCGAACCTAACAAGTGTCAGAGTAAAATTATTTGTTTATTTTGTGTTAATTTTTCGGCATTTACGCCGATTAACAGAATATGCTGTCGAGTAAATGGGTGAAAGTATAGGGTTCCACGAGTCATGTTGTAGTTATTGGGCGATGTTGTCCAATCAATCAAATACAGTTCTACTGACACGAATAGGGACAATCGACTTGCCAAATGACCGAGGAAACTGAAGATCATATAATCGTACCCATCACCCGATAAATGGCTGACGTCAGGAACTGATGATGATGATGATGATGGTGCGATGTTGAAATTATTATTGACAGTTGTTTTAATGTCCACTTAGTAAACAAGTCGCACTTGACTCATTAAAACGAGAAAGGACAAATGCACTGACATGCATTTTATATTATTCGCTATGGCCGTTGATTCAACAGATAAGCATAGGTCTTATTTTGTCTCCTGAGTCGCTAATTTCGTGAAACCATACACTGATAATTTATAAAAGAATTGTAAGGTTTCTGCTTTTCAACAATATTATTAGACTTTTTATGCAAAGATGCAATTCTCTAAATTAACTAATTTGATAGGACTATTCTTTTAATCCTGTTGGCGATGACATGGCTAAGGTAAAAATTGCAGTATTCCGACTCACTCGGCCTGCTTACCAAGCACTTTGTCTTTGAGCATTTTAATGATTTCTGATTGGTTACTTGTACTTAAGGCATCAAGAAACTGTTTGAAATCTGATGGAGATTTCCGGATGATAAAAGACAAAAGTTTTTCGTTCTTTCTGAATCGATCCTTGTAGGAACGAATGTGTTCGTATTCCCGATAGGTGAGGACATATCTTTCGAGCAGGATTGACAAAAGACCGTGATCAGGATCCATTGAATCTGTCAACCGAACGTAGTTTTGACGAATGAGACGACAGTGATCAGGTAGGTATGCACATTCATCACCTTCTACGATCATTGCAAACAACGTTTATATTCTGCTGTGGAAAAGATTATCGTTTTCAGTACAGAGAACTAAATATAAGACAGTTACGTGTTTCTATGCGTAAGACTCAAAGTTGTGTCAATGCAAATTTAAGTGGTTCTGAATGACTTAGTCAATACTGCTGCGATTTAGACCAAACGAAAACCGCAGTATCTTCGTCACAAATTTAATCGCAGTTGGATTCCAAGCAGTGAAAATCATCGAATAAAATTGATGCAAAATGATGAAACTGCCTAAAGAAAACGTCAGATAAAAATTAACTTTTCATTTGGTAGTTTCTTTGTATTACCAATAAGCCAATTGCGATGCACATGATTCGTAAGATTTTCTTGAGAATGCTCAGAATGAGCAACAGTTGATAAAACGATTTAATGAACGTAGTATGCACACGTGTAACAGACTCAAATCTATGTGCTATGGTTAATTAGTTAGTTATCTATTACATTGTAGGCCTACTATTTTAGAAGTTGTTACTTTGTGCCATCAAAATATTATGTCTAACGCACAACCACTTTTGATGAGGAAGCTTATATATTATTACATTTAAAGATCACCCATACGCTGTTGGATAATAAATTGATGGACTGTATTACCATCATTATAGAGTAAGACAATAAGCACTACGCAAACCTGATTGGTCGCTCTGCTGAACGGACATTGTTAGCATCTGGTATAGGTCATCTTGCTTAGTTGTCTTCAGTGTTTGAAGAAAGCTCTCGTATACATCTCCAGATTTTCTAATAATGATACTTAGTAGTTCTTCACTGGCTCTGGTTGGAGTGGCTTGAAATTGTTGAACGTGTTCAAGTTCTTTTTCGGTTAACTTAAATTCCTGGAACATCTGTGCGGCGATTTCCGAAACACTCGTTAAGTGATTCAACAGTTGATTGTATTGTCCTCGGATTAGGTTTTCATGTTCTGCTGCAATTGTATGGATTCTGTTATCGTATGATTTGTATTGGTCGCCAATGCGATAATTCAGATAATTACACGTAACTTTCAGTTATGTGTAACCATTATCTAAGCTTAGAGCAAATTTCAATATCATAAGACACGTGCATTAAAGCATGCGAATTTAACCACTGCCAAATTGAAATCCTGTAGGCCGACATTATTCTTAATACCAAATTCATTAAAGAAAGGGCCATACGGTCGCTATAGAAAAGGTATTCATTGTTATCTATATTTAAGACGGCCATAGCCTAGTCATAAATTCTGCCAACTGTATCCAGTTTGATTGTAACGTGTGGTGAGCTTAGACCCCATCTTTTGAATAAATAGTGAGTACATAAATTGTGAAAATGTATTGTAATAAAACTGCAATTGTATGGATTCTGTTATCGTATTGATCGCCAATGTGATTATGCACAAAAATGCAACTTTAAAATACATATATAACTATAAGCTAAAAGCGGTGGGAAATAATTTTCAATATCAAAACAAAGCACATACATTGAAACATGCGACTTCTACCACTGAGAAAATGAAATCAATTTATTAAGACGCTAAATTGGAATAACACGCCTAAAACATTAATTTTATTGGTGAAGAATATTAATCCGAATAATGGTCCAGAAACCAGTTTTACTGGCCACTCTGAGCTTTTACAGGTTCAGCCCCTTGGCTTCTGCCTGAGAAAATCACGCTAAAAACTACTTACAGTTTACGATGGGTATATACTAAACAAGTAGATTAACGTTCTGTTTGAATGGTGTACTTGTGCCACGGACCTCGGAATTGTAGGTTAACAGTGTCTACACTTGGCCGAACAGGGCAACCACATAGATTGTTCCAAAACCTTGAAATTTGTGAAAGCAAATTTTTAAGTTGCTGGCTCCGTTGCAAATGCATTTTTTTCTGCCCGTAGTAGCATGTATATAAAGATGGTCAGCACGCCAAAAATCGCGTGAAGCCTAAGCATCCGGTGTCTCCAATAATCTAAAATAACCGTCAAACATCTAAACATTGCTCTATTATACGGTAAATGATCAAAAACGCTAATTTAAGACGGAGACCAATCCCAAGACCATTTCTTTAAGACCAAGAACGACGCATTCTGGACCAAGACCGAGACCAAGACCGATGGTCCGAGACCAAGACCGACGCATTCGAGACCAAGACCGAGACTAAGACCGATGGTCCGAGACCAAGCCCAAGACCGACGCATTCGAGACCAAGACCGCAGTTTTCCGGTCTCGAGACCAAGACCGCGATGTCGAGACCACATCCCTGATTGATAGTTGCAGCCGTCTAGTTATAAAAATACATTAGCATTTAGTGTGGTTTATCCAGACACTTAAAAGACTTTTCCTTTAAAAATTCTCACTATATCTATGAACACTTATACGAAAACACTCGTTAATAATTTTGTATTTTGGATATTCGCCAAGATAATTCTCACGCGACGAAATGTCGCTTGTCGTCGCATTGCAGCAATGAAGCAGCAATAAAGCAGCAATAAAGCAGCAACAAAGCAGCAATAAAGCTGCAGGGTCTACATCGTCAGGAAGTGTTGCCTTTCTGCTTATTGCACACTTGCGAATCGCTTATGAGAAATCTCGATAGGAAACCAACAACTATATTGTTAGATTAACGCATCAGACGTCATTCCAAACGAAACTATTTCTATTAATATTAAAGGGGAATAGTAATTGTTTTGATGACAGACATTTCTCAGTGTCAAAATAATAATAATAATACTAATAATAATAATAATAATAATAATAATACTTCATGCACATGTCCTGTTTGTAAGCCTATTAAGAAGATGCTGTTCGTGCAAACGTGTAGGCATACTCGGTGGCATAAATCCACCTGTCACGATAGATTTTGTGTAGATGTAGGCTATACTGCTTACCCTAAACAACACAGTTAAAATCGGACAGTGTTTTACTCATTATCATCAAGAACGTGGGGGCCCTAAAAAGAGCTTCTTATCTATTACCACCAACCATAAGAACCCAATTATATTACTCAATGGTCTATCCATATCTCTCATACTGCAATGCCATCTGGGCTTCTACCTATCCTTCGAAACTTAAAAAGCTAGTACTACTTCAAAAACGAGCAGTGCGCTTCGTAGCTGGCTTCGCCGGAACCGCATCTACGACTGGAGCATATAAAAATTTTAAAATATTGACGGTCCATCAGATAACTACTCTACAAATTGCTGTTATTGTGTTCCGCTCTAAACATGGACTGCTACCCTGGGGTCATGAAAACTACTTTAAAGAAGGACACATGGTACACTCGTATCCTACCAGGTGCGCTAATAAGTACCAGCTTGCATATGCACGTACCAATACTCGCAAATTTGCTATTAGATGTACAGGACCTAAAATATGGAACGAAATCCCGACTGACATTTTACTAGCATCTACTCTACACCTCTTCAAGCACAAACTCATGGCCCATTTAATATTTGATCCCCTCCTCCAGAAGGATTAGGGCATTCTAGGCAAATTAAGATACCCTTGGCAGATCTGCTGCGGCAGTGGACGAATGGTAGCTTAGATAAGGCTAGCTAAGTTAGTTAAGTATCTAGCATACTTCTTAAAATACTTATGTGCTATGTGATGTTAGTTACCATAGCTTAGAATTTTGATAAACAAAACTGTTACATATATAACTATAAGCTAAAAGCGGTGGGAAATAATTTTCAATATCAAAACAAAGCACATACATTGAAACATGCGACTTCTACCACTGAGAAAATGAAATCCTGCATTATTCATGGACTAACTTTCATTGAAAAACTATAGGTTTGAAGCCATGTGATTGCTATTGACAAAATATTTTGATCTACATTATGACGCTTGTAGTCATAATTATAATTCTAACAGCGTGATGATTGGAACGATACATTGGTATCTTGGTTAGAACTACAATAGTATTAGTAAACTAGAACGAGACATGGTATAAACATGAACTGAAAAAGAATGATTGGACAAGAAATCAATTATGAATATCATCGTCTGCATAGGTCAGTCATGCAGCGACTGTTTTTTTCTTCAAGTTTAATAGATTACATGGAATATTTATTTCTCAGATATCCATTTTCATGTGTGACGTGTCGTGAGCTCAGAGCACAGAAGCCTTTGAATAAAC
Organism: Bimastos eiseni; assembly: GCA_959347315.1. Classification (NCBI taxonomy): domain Eukaryota; kingdom Metazoa; phylum Annelida; class Clitellata; order Crassiclitellata; family Lumbricidae; genus Bimastos; species Bimastos eiseni. The sequence continues at coordinate 6,651,710 of OY365810.1, read as the reverse complement.
AGCGAGTATATAAATTGCATAAATATATCCTAATAAAACTGTCGCATTTAATGAGGCAGGCCCACGTGCCAGCCTACTTGTTATTGAATGCGATTCCGTTCCTGGTGTCGTTATTATGTACTCAACCGACTGCCACAAGTGTGCCAGTTGATCACGAGATGGATTCGCATTTACCATTTTTGCGATCATCCTGAAATAGGTTATTTTTCAGTACAAAATTTATTTTTTCAATTTTTTCCCTAATAAACAAAACGTCGTGTGACAATTATCTTGTTGTACACGTATCTCCACTTTTTCGAAAATGCGTTTAGGGTTGATATGTAGCGGGCAATATGTTATCTTTCTTCAGTTCAAATAACTAAGAGATACCATATGTCGTTTTAAAGCAATTCATCAAAAACTCACTGTCATATCTTCTGCTTCCAGACACCGTTTATCGTACCTCCAGAGTAGTATTGAGTTTGTAAGTTGTAGCAGTGTCTTTGTCGTATGTCCAGAAAAAGCTCGTCATTGATTGGACACAGGAGATCCAACAGACCAGATTATAACCATAACCATAATCAATTGTTTTTTATTGTCTCCAAGTAACAAACACAAATAGTACAAAATGTTGACAATTAGCTGGGAGTGGGAGTCAATAGGGACTAACAGAAACCCTTAAAGGACAAAAATCTTATAATCAGGGTCACTCTTACAGTAGATTGATAGCAGTGTTGGGTACGAGACCAAAACCTCAAGACCAAGAGGTCCAAGACCAAGACCGAGTGGTCCTAGACCAAGACTAAAACCGAGACCGATCGTCCGAGAACAAGACCAAGACCGATCCTTTTTAAAGCAATTCAATTTATTAAGACGCTAAATTGGAATAACACGCCTAAAACATTAATTTTATTGGTGAAGAATATTAATCCGAATAATGGTCCAGAAACCAGTTTTACTGGCCACTCTGAGCTTTTACAGGTTCAGCCCCTTGGCTTCTGCCTGAGAAAATCACGCTAAAAACTACTTACAGTTTACGATGGGTATATACTAAACAAGTAGATTAACGTTCTGTTTGAATGGTGTACTTGTGCCACGGACCTCGGAATTGTAGGTTAACAGTGTCTACACTTGGCCGAACAGGGCAACCACATAGATTGTTCCAAAACCTTGAAATTTGTGAAAGCAAATTTTTAAGTTGCTGGCTCCGTTGCAAATGCATTTTTTTCTGCCCGTAGTAGCATGTATATAAAGATGGTCAGCACGCCAAAAATCGCGTGAAGCCTAAGCATCCGGTGTCTCCAATAATCTAAAATAACCGTCAAACATCTAAACATTGCTCTATTATACGGTAAATGATCAAAAACGCTAATTTAAGACGGAGACCAATCCCAAGACCATTTCTTTAAGACCAAGAACGACGCATTCTGGACCAAGACCGAGACCAAGACCGATGGTCCGAGACCAAGACCGACGCATTCGAGACCAAGACCGAGACTAAGACCGATGGTCCGAGACCAAGCCCAAGACCGACGCATTCGAGACCAAGACCGCAGTTTTCCGGTCTCGAGACCAAGACCGCGATGTCGAGACCACATCCCTGATTGATAGTTGCAGCCGTCTAGTTATAAAAATACATTAGCATTTAGTGTGGTTTATCCAGACACTTAAAAGACTTTTCCTTTAAAAATTCTCACTATATCTATGAACACTTATACGAAAACACTCGTTAATAATTTTGTATTTTGGATATTCGCCAAGATAATTCTCACGCGACGAAATGTCGCTTGTCGTCGCATTGCAGCAATGAAGCAGCAATAAAGCAGCAATAAAGCAGCAACAAAGCAGCAATAAAGCTGCAGGGTCTACATCGTCAGGAAGTGTTGCCTTTCTGCTTATTGCACACTTGCGAATCGCTTATGAGAAATCTCGATAGGAAACCAACAACTATATTGTTAGATTAACGCATCAGACGTCATTCCAAACGAAACTATTTCTATTAATATTAAAGGGGAATAGTAATTGTTTTGATGACAGACATTTCTCAGTGTCAAAATAATAATAATAATACTAATAATAATAATAATAATAATAATAATAATACTTCATGCACATGTCCTGTTTGTAAGCCTATTAAGAAGATGCTGTTCGTGCAAACGTGTAGGCATACTCGGTGGCATAAATCCACCTGTCACGATAGATTTTGTGTAGATGTAGGCTATACTGCTTACCCTAAACAACACAGTTAAAATCGGACAGTGTTTTACTCATTATCATCAAGAACGTGGGGGCCCTAAAAAGAGCTTCTTATCTATTACCACCAACCATAAGAACCCAATTATATTACTCAATGGTCTATCCATATCTCTCATACTGCAATGCCATCTGGGCTTCTACCTATCCTTCGAAACTTAAAAAGCTAGTACTACTTCAAAAACGAGCAGTGCGCTTCGTAGCTGGCTTCGCCGGAACCGCATCTACGACTGGAGCATATAAAAATTTTAAAATATTGACGGTCCATCAGATAACTACTCTACAAATTGCTGTTATTGTGTTCCGCTCTAAACATGGACTGCTACCCTGGGGTCATGAAAACTACTTTAAAGAAGGACACATGGTACACTCGTATCCTACCAGGTGCGCTAATAAGTACCAGCTTGCATATGCACGTACCAATACTCGCAAATTTGCTATTAGATGTACAGGACCTAAAATATGGAACGAAATCCCGACTGACATTTTACTAGCATCTACTCTACACCTCTTCAAGCACAAACTCATGGCCCATTTAATATTTGATCCCCTCCTCCAGAAGGATTAGGGCATTCTAGGCAAATTAAGATACCCTTGGCAGATCTGCTGCGGCAGTGGACGAATGGTAGCTTAGATAAGGCTAGCTAAGTTAGTTAAGTATCTAGCATACTTCTTAAAATACTTATGTGCTATGTGATGTTAGTTACCATAGCTTAGAATTTTGATAAACAAAACTGTTACATATATAACTATAAGCTAAAAGCGGTGGGAAATAATTTTCAATATCAAAACAAAGCACATACATTGAAACATGCGACTTCTACCACTGAGAAAATGAAATCCTGCATTATTCATGGACTAACTTTCATTGAAAAACTATAGGTTTGAAGCCATGTGATTGCTATTGACAAAATATTTTGATCTACATTATGACGCTTGTAGTCATAATTATAATTCTAACAGCGTGATGATTGGAACGATACATTGGTATCTTGGTTAGAACTACAATAGTATTAGTAAACTAGAACGAGACATGGTATAAACATGAACTGAAAAAGAATGATTGGACAAGAAATCAATTATGAATATCATCGTCTGCATAGGTCAGTCATGCAGCGACTGTTTTTTTCTTCAAGTTTAATAGATTACATGGAATATTTATTTCTCAGATATCCATTTTCATGTGTGACGTGTCGTGAGCTCAGAGCACAGAAGCCTTTGAATAAACAGCGAGTATATAAATTGCATAAATATATCCTAATAAAACTGTCGCATTTAATGAGGCAGGCCCACGTGCCAGCCTACTTGTTATTGAATGCGATTCCGTTCCTGGTGTCGTTATTATGTACTCAACCGACTGCCACAAGTGTGCCAGTTGATCACGAGATGGATTCGCATTTACCATTTTTGCGATCATCCTGAAATAGGTTATTTTTCAGTACAAAATTTATTTTTTCAATTTTTTCCCTAATAAACAAAACGTCGTGTGACAATTATCTTGTTGTACACGTATCTCCACTTTTTCGAAAATGCGTTTAGGGTTGATATGTAGCGGGCAATATGTTATCTTTCTTCAGTTCAAATAACTAAGAGATACCATATGTCGTTTTAAAGCAATTCATCAAAAACTCACTGTCATATCTTCTGCTTCCAGACACCGTTTATCGTACCTCCAGAGTAGTATTGAGTTTGTAAGTTGTAGCAGTGTCTTTGTCGTATGTCCAGAAAAAGCTCGTCATTGATTGGACACAGGAGATCCAACAGACCAGATTATAACCATAACCATAATCAATTGTTTTTTATTGTCTCCAAGTAACAAACACAAATAGTACAAAATGTTGACAATTAGCTGGGAGTGGGAGTCAATAGGGACTAACAGAAACCCTTAAAGGACAAAAATCTTATAATCAGGGTCACTCTTACAGTAGATTGATAGCAGTGTTGGGTACGAGACCAAAACCTCAAGACCAAGAGGTCCAAGACCAAGACCGAGTGGTCCTAGACCAAGACTAAAACCGAGACCGATCGTCCGAGAACAAGACCAAGACCGATCCTTTTTAAAGCAATTCAATTTATTAAGACGCTAAATTGGAATAACACGCCTAAAACATTAATTTTATTGGTGAAGAATATTAATCCGAATAATGGTCCAGAAACCAGTTTTACTGGCCACTCTGAGCTTTTACAGGTTCAGCCCCTTGGCTTCTGCCTGAGAAAATCACGCTAAAAACTACTTACAGTTTACGATGGGTATATACTAAACAAGTAGATTAACGTTCTGTTTGAATGGTGTACTTGTGCCACGGACCTCGGAATTGTAGGTTAACAGTGTCTACACTTGGCCGAACAGGGCAACCACATAGATTGTTCCAAAACCTTGAAATTTGTGAAAGCAAATTTTTAAGTTGCTGGCTCCGTTGCAAATGCATTTTTTTCTGCCCGTAGTAGCATGTATATAAAGATGGTCAGCACGCCAAAAATCGCGTGAAGCCTAAGCATCCGGTGTCTCCAATAATCTAAAATAACCGTCAAACATCTAAACATTGCTCTATTATACGGTAAATGATCAAAAACGCTAATTTAAGACGGAGACCAATCCCAAGACCATTTCTTTAAGACCAAGAACGACGCATTCTGGACCAAGACCGAGACCAAGACCGATGGTCCGAGACCAAGACCGACGCATTCGAGACCAAGACCGAGACTAAGACCGATGGTCCGAGACCAAGCCCAAGACCGACGCATTCGAGACCAAGACCGCAGTTTTCCGGTCTCGAGACCAAGACCGCGATGTCGAGACCACATCCCTGATTGATAGTTGCAGCCGTCTAGTTATAAAAATACATTAGCATTTAGTGTGGTTTATCCAGACACTTAAAAGACTTTTCCTTTAAAAATTCTCACTATATCTATGAACACTTATACGAAAACACTCGTTAATAATTTTGTATTTTGGATATTCGCCAAGATAATTCTCACGCGACGAAATGTCGCTTGTCGTCGCATTGCAGCAATGAAGCAGCAATAAAGCAGCAATAAAGCAGCAACAAAGCAGCAATAAAGCTGCAGGGTCTACATCGTCAGGAAGTGTTGCCTTTCTGCTTATTGCACACTTGCGAATCGCTTATGAGAAATCTCGATAGGAAACCAACAACTATATTGTTAGATTAACGCATCAGACGTCATTCCAAACGAAACTATTTCTATTAATATTAAAGGGGAATAGTAATTGTTTTGATGACAGACATTTCTCAGTGTCAAAATAATAATAATAATACTACTACTACTAATAATAATAATAATAATACTTCATGCACATGTCCTGTATGTAAGCCTATTAAGAAGATGCTGTTCGTGCAAACGTGTAGGCATACTCGGTGGCATAAATCCACCTGTCACGATAGATTTTGTGTAGATGTAGGCTATACTGCTTACCCTAAACAACACAGTTAAAATCGGACAGTGTTTTACTCATTATCATCAAGAACGTGGGGGCCCTAAAAAGAGCTTCTTATCTATTACCACCAACCATAAGAACCCAATTATATTACTCAATGGTCTATCCATATCTCTCATACTGCAATGCCATCTGGGCTTCTACCTATCCTTCGAAACTTAAAAAGCTAGTACTACTTCAAAAACGAGCAGTGCGCTTCGTAGCTGGCTTCGCCGGAACCGCATCTACGACTGGAGCATATAAAAATTTTAAAATATTGACGGTCCATCAGATAACTACTCTACAAATTGCTGTTATTGTGTTCCGCTCTAAACATGGACTGCTACCCTGGGGTCATGAAAACTACTTTAAAGAAGGACACATGGTACACTCGTATCCTACCAGGTGCGCTAATAAGTACCAGCTTGCATATGCACGTACCAATACTCGCAAATTTGCTATTAGATGTACAGGACCTAAAATATGGAACGAAATCCCGACTGACATTTTACTAGCATCTACTCTACACCTCTTCAAGCACAAACTCATGGCCCATTTAATATTTGATCCCCTCCTCCAGAAGGATTAGGGCATTCTAGGCAAATTAAGATACCCTTGGCAGATCTGCTGCGGCAGTGGACGAATGGTAGCTTAGATAAGGCTAGCTAAGTTAGTTAAGTATCTAGCATACTTCTTAAAATACTTATGTGCTATGTGATGTTAGTTACCATAGCTTAGAATTTTGATAAACAAAACTGTGCCCAATGATCTATTGAATAGACTTGGGGGTAGCCCCGTCAGCGGGAGAAAATCCCTTGGGGCTTTCCCATCTGTAACCTATCTATTGCTATAATAATTTTTTGCAATGTGTTTTGTATACTTTATTTTCTTATCCGGATAATGATTCTTGTTTTGCTTTGGTTGCAGAAAAATAAAAATCAATCAATCAAAAAAAATCAATCAATCAATCATAATCGTCATATTCACCATAATCATCATCATCATCATCATCATAATTATCGTCGTGGTAGTCTGTGTCAACATCACAAATAATCAGTGTTGTATGCAAGACCTTAAACTTCAAGACCAAGACGAGACCGAGACAGTGAGGTACCGAGACCGAGACAGTGAGGTACCGAGACCGAGACAGTGAGGTACCGAGACACTAGGTTCAAGACAGTTCTAGACAGTAAAAAACAAGTGATCCTATATAAAAGGCTGTAAAATACTAATGCATCGGTTTTCGGGAATAAGGTTCATTTGTAATTTCAATTTGAAACTTAATTATAATGTATTTTGTATCAATTCCCAAGAACAGTTTTTATATTGCCGAGTTTTATCTTTTTCGATATTTCTTCTTCGTCCTATCTTCTGAATAGTATAAAGAAAGCACGTCTGAAATTTTCTAGACGATTTTAAAGAAGCACATTTGAAACCAAATACCAAATGAAATTATAAATTTGCGCATATCCATACTCACCCTAAGAAACTCGAAATTGCCCCGATCGTTTCGGTTATGGTGGTTTTACATCAATTACAAACTAATAGTCAATAGCTATTGTTTGTAAATAGGCCTAACTTCAAATTGCGAAAACGCAAACTTCACAATTTCAGGTTCTTTCTCAGACATTTTTCCACTTTAAGACAACTGAATTCATTTCAGTATAATGTGACACGCGCGTTAACCAGAATTACCGTTTCTCGTTGATTCCAGTTTAAGTTTCTAGCGCAAAATTTTAAGACAGTTAACGCGAAACTTATCAGGACCGCTTGTTCGAGACAGAACAAGACTTTCACTTCAAGACAGTTTCTAAAAGCTCGAGACACTACCTCGAGACCGGAACCGAGACAGCAGGCTTTCGAGACCAAGACCGAGACACTAAAAAACTGTCTCGAAACGTCTCGAGACCGAGCCACTGTCTCGAGACCATACAACTCTGGAAATAATCATCATTACCACCATCATCATCTCACGTAGTTGCATATCTCGTTAAAAGTCATTGGAATAAAAAAAACCTGCAATGTGATACGTACGTGCTTATGGTTTAGTCAGTTCTTTGGTGAACTTATTTCGCAGTGTTTTCTATCAGTTACAGATTCAGTATGTATACAGCAAATGCCGTTATATTCGGTGCATAGATTAGGAAATAGGCATGCACTTGATAAACAGGATCTCCAATGACCTGATTTACACTATTTAACGTATGGCTATAGGAATGTTCTAACTGGATCACATACACCATAAAAGACCTTGATACATGTACATGTAAACTAGAGACAACGCCTGTTCCTATATGTATTTGCATATTAAAATATATATGTTTAATATATATATATATATATATTTAATATATATATATATATAATGTTTTTGAATGTCAATTCTAAAGGAGAGGAGAAAGAAAAGAAAACAGCAAACGATTAGCTCGTTTACACTTTGAACCAGGATTTAGGTAGCCCAACACAGAGTATTGGACCAAATATACAATAAACATGTTATGCAGGCCTATACATGACATGTGTATTATATATATACATATATATATGTATAATGCACGGGTCATGCAAACTGCACGTTTTTCAAAGAGTCAGTATACATGTAGGGCCTATACATTAATTTTGTGTGTAATAATTTTATGAGACGCGCTTCCCTCAGCGCATGGAACGCCAAAGGCCTCTATGTCAACCATTTACACTGAGGCTGACAATCGATCTATGACTGACCCCATGCTCTAGCATGAGTCCTCTGTTTTAAAAATCTACATTAGAAACGCCTTGTATGTACATGTAGGTTTATTGTCCCCGACAGGTGACCCAATTGACATAAGGCTCATCTACGACTAGAATATGAACGAGAGCCGTCCATCGTGTGGCACGGTGGCCGATTGGTTAGAGCGGTCGGCTCGTAACGCTCAGTGTGCGCTGAGCGAGCGAGTTCGACCCTCGTCCGAGGCGTCAGTCACTGTGTAGGGACCTTGAGGAGGCTCTCTCCTTCGCCGTGTGATATCCTCACTGACAGCCTTCTATTAATATAATTATGCCCGTTGTCTGCTGTGATCAGATGAAGCAAAAAATCTCGAGACAAATGTCTGTCCTAGCGGGATAGACTTCTGGATTGATCTACCATAGACTGTTGCGAATCCGTCTTTATATCACCACTCTAAACCACTACATATCTGGAAGATTACCTGGGCTTACAATTCGCTGTAACAATAGGTAATAGTTAGTAGTAGGGTCTACATGTTGTTACAGTTTATTTCGAAGATGACTGGTGGCAGGCAATCGTTGCATCAACATCATTTCCTGATGCTGGACATTTGGCGGGTGAATAAGCTATTTCCACGCAATTCTCCCCTATCATTTGTCAAATCCAATGCCCCCATTTATCGTCCCTGGCTTAATTTGGCTTCGTTTATAATATTGTCTTTCCAGCGATATCCTGATTTTTCTCAAATCATAATTTAATACTATTTAGACTCCTGAAATCTCTTATTGAGGTTCCCATTAGCATCTACTGAGGACTTCAGACTCATCTCTAAATCATATATTCTTTCTTGCAATACTGTTTGCTGTTTTTGCGGTTTCATTCTTCTCCCGTTCAATCGCATCGTGAAAGAAAATGAATCTGTTTCTCTCCTGAAGAAGTTCGAGTCTTAGTTTCTCGCGCTTTTCTTCTGCGAGTTTATCTTTACTTTGACTCTGGACTTTGTAAGTTTCCGACCCTTAAACACAAATAACTACATTTTATTCAAATCGAGTAGGCCTTTGCCACTTGCTGGATGGCATAAGTGAATTTTCTTTCACGCTCCAGTTTCAAGCAATATTCAAAGTTCAGACGTTATAAAATTATTATGTACCTTGAATAATTTTCTGAACGCAACTGCTCAAAGTGTTGTCGCTCGACCAGCTCAACCGAAGCAATGCCGTTTTGGTTGAAACTTCAGTCTGCAATTCATTGTGAAGATTTTCGAATAGGGCCTAGAGCTTCCAGATTCGAACAGAGTCCTATATTCTAAAAGAATATTTTGAGCATATATATCTATATATATATATAATATTATTTACATGCTGATTAAGAAATGCCTGACATTTTAACTGTTAACTGCAGAGTTTCAAAAATTTACTTTTTATTGCTCCTTCAAGATTACTTCTATATTTCTAATATCGTCTAACGGCCTGATTAAGTTACTGATTTCCAAATGCTTTTCTTTTTTAAATTTATGGACTTTATCACCCAGTCGTTACAAAAGAATAGGCAAATTGTGCAAACCTGATTGGTCGCTCTGTTGAACGGAAACAGTTAGCATCTGGTATAAATCATGTTGCTTAGTTGTCTTCAGCGCTTGAAGAAAGCTCTCGTATACATGTACATCTCCAGATTTTCTAATAATGAAATTCAGTAGTTCGTCACTGGCTCTGATTGGAGTGGCTTGAAATTGTTGAACGTGTTCAAGTTCTTTTTCGGTTAACTTAAATTCCTGGAACATCTGTGCGGCGATTTCCGAAACACTCGTTAAGTGATTCAACAGTTGATTGTATTGTCCTCGGATTAGGTTTTCATGTTCTGCTGCAATTGTATGGATTCTGTTATCGTATGATTTGTATTGATCGCCAATGCGATAATTATCTAAGCTTAGAGCAAATTTCAATATCATAAGACACGTGCATTAAAGCATGCGAATTTAACCACTGCCAAATTGAAATCCTGTAGGCCGACATTATTCTTAATACCAAATTCATTAAAGAAAGGGCCATACGGTCGCTATAGAAAAGGTATTCATTGTTATCTATATTTAAGACGGCCATAGCCTAGTCATAAATTCTGCCAACTGTATCCAGTTTGATTGTAACGTGTGGTGAGCTTAGACCCCATCTTTTGAATAAATAGTGAGTACATAAATTGTGAAAATGTATTCTAATAAAACAGTCGCATTAGTGAGGTAAGCCCACTTGCTACCTACCTGCTGTTGACTTCGATTCCATTCCTGGTGTCGTTATTATGTGCTCGACCGATTTCCACAAGTGTGTCAGATGATCACGAGATGGATTCGAATTTACCATGTTTGCAATCATCCTGAAAAAGTTACTTTTCTGTTACACCAATTATATATGAAGTTTTTCAATTATTTCCTGCATATGTGAGTGGTGTCTGTATCAACATAATAGCATAGGCACCGGCGCCGTGTGTCTTGCAGGGGCACGTGCCCCTTCACTTTCTAAAACTCAGAGGCACGCAAAATTTGCATAAATAGATGGTTATTTAAAAAATTAAAACAATTATTGGTCAGCTGATATCAGACGGAGCAGAGATTCTAGTTGTCATTCTACTTGCGAATTTACTTACTCAAATTGACGTAAGCAAAAACGTTACGACCAGTGTTTGGACTGTTATTATCTCTAAGTCTTTTGCACTCAAGTGTGTACACGGTAATCATCAATACGGGCGCACACAATAGGGCTACCAGCAAAAGAGCACGCATAAATGGGAGCGCCTCATAAGAGCGACCGGCCAATAAAAGTGACACTCAAAAGAACTACACTCAAATGGGCGACCGGTCTAAGCTTAATATTTCAACAATTTATTGAAGAAATTCTATTATAACTAGGCCTATGTGCATATCCTTAAAAGTTTCAAGTGGTGCTTCATTAGTCCGGTCATGCCGTATTTATTTTAAAGAACGGATGCCTTTGCTCATTCTATGTAGTCTGTGGCTTTGACAGGTCTTCGAATGCTTAATATTTGACGCAAACACAGTGCTCTGTAAATGCTGGGGCACTCGGAAAACAAGCAGGGCACACCAAAAAATTTCGGGCTTCAGTTTTCGTTTCTGTGGGAACGTCTAAATATTTCAACAGCTGTCTGTGCATGGCTGTTAATATACTGTAGGTGAGTTTTTTTGCTTGGCAGACTCTTTGATATTCCAAATAGACTAAATTTAAATTCAATTCTTTAAAATTTTAGCTCAAATTAAAGCGAGAAATTAAATATAATTCTAATTTTTATATTGGTACAACTTTGTAGGTGTACGCTTGGTTTCATTAAACGTACTTCAATTGAACAACATATTGCATGCTAAATTAACAAACACAACTCTTTGAACTGAACATGATAGGCTACATTCTGAATATGTAGGCCTATGCCTTCCTTAATAGAGACTGTTGTGGCACAGTGGCTGATCGGTTAGAGCGGTCAGCCCGTAGCGTTCAGTGTGCGCTGAGCGAGCGGGTTCGACCCTCGTCCGGGGGAGTCACTGTGTAGGGACCTTGAGCAAGTCCTTCGCGCACAATTGCTCTGCAGTACAACTGCAATTGCGCCGTCGAGGAATGTGTATGCACTTCTGAGCAAAAAATGTTGGAAGAAGGGCGGTATCAAATTTTGGTAATAAATAATAAATAAATAGCTACTTGTTGTAGGCCCTACAGTGTGCATCTAGAAAAAAATGTCTGCTTACTCGCCGCCTAAGCACTGCACTTTAAAGCAAAAGCAATGATTCTTTGGCCTGGTAAACCGTTTGCAGAACGGTTATCGTACCTTATCCGCAGCATGCAGTCAATAAGTGAGGCTAACTTAATAATACACTTCTAGCTATGTCATAATTTATTAAGAGTTTAGGACATGTTTCCCTACATAGCGGATTCCCGCTCGAAATCTAAGTCTCATCTTTTCAAGATTTCTTAGCCAATGAGAAAAGAAAAGTCTTAAGGCAATTAGTAAAGACAACATAGTTTTCTCCGTGTTCTGCAGCTAGATCCACTTCCCTTCTGAGTGTTTCAATAACTCATTCAACGAGAAATTCAGAGTGTGAAAATAGTAGGCATTCATCCTGAAGGAAGTGATAGATGCGAATGCACGACCCGTTCTGATCTAGCTTCAGATTTTTATAATTATCGCAGGTATTTTTTTATTGTCTAGCAACTGAAGACCAGGAAGTTCGTAAGCAGGCCGCATCACTTAATGCCATTCATTCAATAACGCGAAATGAATAATTAAGGGGGAGGAGACAATGTAATTTGGACGTACGTTTTTTTGTTGTCGAGTCGTTTCTTTGGTGCACTTATCTCGAAATGTTTTCAATCAGTCACAGAAGTATGTTATTGTTGATATCTATCGGTATTCTAATGTCAGGAGCAACATGGTTGTACACTTGACAACAGGATCTTCAATTATCTGAACCACTGTTAAACTTGTAGGCATAGGCGTGTCGTTGCAGGACGTGTCACCGTGCCCCATATTGCTGCGTGCACTGTTGTTATATATATACATATATATATTAATGCATTAATAATATTTTAGGATAATATATAGACCTATATATATATGTATATATATTATTTATTATTATGAAATTTTAAATGAGAAAGGAGAGGGAGGAGACTGAGTTGATTGATCTGACGATAGTATGAAGGCTGTTATTAGGCTGTAAGTCTAGACATTTTATGTTAAATGCGAGTGAAATAAGCCGAATTCTTTATAAAAAGATGGATATTAGAATTTTGAAGAAGCGCTTGAGTTCAATCTGGGTCTAATGTGGAAGGGATACGAGGCCGACGAAAACTGGGTCAATTACCTAGAATATATGTCTTTGACTATATCCGGGACTTGTGGAGGACATATCGGCAGTCACGCTTGTTTTTGTTACCGAAATAAAACGACTTAATTTATGGAACTTGCAATATAATTAACATGTCTTCAAAAGTGGATTTTTTTTGACTGGAGTAGCATAAATTTAGATAAACTTTCGGTGACTGTACGTTCAAATAACCCTTCAAAATAACCATCCCGAGTACCCGGATGTCACTTTATTCATCGCATAGATTCACTTTATTCATTGCATAGCTGATCACATACATCGCCCGCAATGTCAGAAAGGACGGTCACTGATTGGCTGACACGTTGCAGCTTCATTCAATCAGAGCCCTAAGAGCGAATCCGTTACGTCATCCTTTTCATCTCAAACAGTGCAAAGAAACGTAAAGATGGCAGCTGCATTGATATTTTTATTAACAACATCATTTATTTAAAATAAGTTAGGAAATGCATTTGCTTTTCGCCCGAAACGGCGATATACAAATTACTGCTTGTAATAACAATTGCCAATAACAGACAAAACGCAAATAGGCCTAATCGACACGTCACACATGAATAAACATTAAATGATGTTGCAAAACAGCGGCTTAGGCCTGCCAAAGTCACTCAATTTTGTAGAGCGTATTACGAAAGGTGCCACAATATATAACAGAGTATAATAATCTTGATGACATGTAGGTCTAATTGAATTTTCCATCCAGTGTCAATGATATACAGTAATCGCGTCTTTAAGTGGAAAATGGGTTGAAGCGAAAGTTTAGTGACTAGCTCGGTGCGACAATCGACGATTAGGCTGTTCTCTGCTTTGCGGTATCAGATGTTGTGTATACTGAAAGCATAAATATGCAAGAATACAGTCGTCATTAGTTCGCGAACGACACTAAATTATGAAGAGATGTTTGTTGTGGATTGAGTTGGCCCTTGGCTACTATAGTTAGGCCTACTTCAGAAAGAGGCCTACTTCTTAAGTTTCATTGATTGATTGGTTCATACATACATGTAGGCCCGTATTCATTTTTTCCCATACCTGCACTATGTAGGCAATGCATCATTGGTAGGAACGCACTTCTGAGTAGGCCTAGATGTTCTTGAAAGGGCGCTAGATAAATCCTCCTATTACATAAATATACATTTGGAAAAATAAGCCGAATTCAACTGAATTGTATAAGAAAATAACCTTATTTGAAATGCAAATTTATTATTGCATTGAAAGGGATCAAAATACTTAAAGATCAACTATAGACATATGAAATATTGTTTACTCCTGTCATTTAGGCCTATTAGGCCTATTAGTTATTTAAGAGAAAAATCAGAATCCGTCCATCAGAGTGCCATTCGTTGTCAACAACAAACATTTGACCATTTGATTTGTCAAAAACAATACTCGTCGGATTTCGTAAACCGTGCTTTTCCTTTGAGAGAATTTCTCTTCTCAGCTCCATATCCGAATCCAGTAACAAAATTCGACTGTTGAAATAGTCGGCGACCATCACGAATCCATCTCCATCGACGGACAAATAGACTGGACGGTCCACTTGTCCGACGGAAGATCCACGTTTTCCACCGAATGACTTCACAAGTTTCATATCCGTATCCAATAGACATACTTTGTGTAGATCGTCACCAGAAAAAGAACCATGACTTACCAGGATACGGCCATTGGTCAGTTTTATCGCATGGAGTGGACCAATGATAGACTGATCTACGTTTGACGATAGATTGATTTCACGGATCAATTGTCCATCGGGTGAATATTCGTTTAATTGATTTTTTAAATAAATAGTTAAAATGATATTCGATTCGTACGTAACCGAAATACGTCCGTAGTCGTCTCCTGTTGACCAGTCCTTAATTAGTTTTCCGTTTGGATAAATCCTGAAAATCTTATTTGTCTCATTTGGGTAACCTCGGGCTTTGCAATTGAAGATGTAGAGACATTTATTTATGTGGCAGGATACTATGTCCATTGGACGACCCATTTCATCCAGACTCCATCGACGACTCAAACTCAGTTTAATTGAATTGTAGACTTCAACTTCTGAATAATCTTCTACCACAACGAATAATTCTCTGTCCAAGACGGCCAATCCAAAGATCTTTTTCTTTTTCTTCTTTGCAGCTTTTGATGTGATCGTCTGAACTAAAACCAGGTCTGACTTGTATTTATCTGTAAAATCGGCTGAAAATAACAAATGTCCTTATATATATATATATATATATATAAAATTAGTGTTTTATTTTTTATAAATTATACGAACCTAAAAACCAGGATTAACACATGTCCCGGATTGTCCGGGACAATTCAGCACTGATACATATAGGTGTCTCGCGTCATGTCCTTTTTGGACAATAATGGGGACAATGCGGCGCGTCTCGAGATGCATTTTCTATAATAAAATATGTACTATTTGCTGTTTTGTTTACAAGAGCAGGGCACCAACTTATTCATGAGCGCTGCATCAAATGAAATGAGTTGTCGAAGAAGTAATCCGAGGTAGCGCAAAATCCGGTTAAGAAGCTCTGGCCCAGTTCCCAAGTGTATTGTCCAGAATGTAAAATCGTAGAGTATGGCGTGCAACTGTGGTTCATAAACGCCATGTCAAAGTAGAAGCCTTTTTGCAATCATTCCAAAGCTTAAACGCAATCGTTTGGACCTGATTGGCACAGAGCACGGCTTCAACGAACCACAATCTGTGGCACATTCTGTGCTGCTTTCTAGCCGCTTAATTGATCTGCCTCGTCTGTCTCTTCAAGCCATGCAATCTCTCTTGTTCCTTATTCTGTCTGAGGACCCAAATTTTGACATTATAAAACAACACACAAGTGTATTTTTTATTAATCCAGTTTAAATGTTTAAATTATTCTTTTACAAAGCAATCGACCAATTAGGCTTTACCGATTAATCTGCGCTGTTCATCTATCCGATTGATGAGCTGTTCTTTCTCCTCTGTCCACGCATTTCTCTCTTGCTCCATTTTCTGAACGAGATCAAAAGTCTTGGCTCTGCAATCTGCGACTACATTCAAATGAATCTGTTAAGATGGTGGCTAGAAATATTACCATCTAAAGAAATCACTCGAGCTGCATCCTCGTAGGGCGAACTATGCTCTATTTATACATCAAACAGATGAGATGCACGTACGGTAGCCCTAACAGACCAGTTTCTAACAGATGAGAGATACTAGCACTTGAAGCTAATAGTAAACTAGACAACTATAACAGTACTGTAATTTCATACATCAAAGCATTTAATTTTAACATTAGTTCTGATAATAATTTTCTTATTCAGTGACAATAAATATAATAGGCCTAATCCTACTTATATGTAACTGCATGACAGAGGTGTAACAAGGTTTTGAAAAGTGGGGTGCATAATTTAAAAAATATTGTGGGAAGTGCAAAAAAATTTTTTTGCCCTCCCACTTTTTGGAATTTTGTCCCCCAAGAAATTTGAAAAATGGGCGCCACAAATTATCTTAACAAATGTATTCTTAAAAATTCATTGGATAAACATAAAAAAGAACCGAATTGGGGGATACATGGGGGCACTAAAACTGGGAGGCTTTGCCCCCCCCCCCCGTTTCAAAACTGGGGGGCCGGTGCCCCCTGCCTTCCCGCTTGTTACACCCCTGCTGCATGACAAATAAACATCACTGCATGAGACAATGATACAATGAAATGCGCCATACCTTCTGCCTTTAGTTCACTGATGCATTTTCTTGTCATCGTTAGCTCTGCCTCAGTTTCCGTCAAACGCAATATCAACTTTGATTCTGCTATTTCTAATCCATTATCAGTTTCTTTAGGCACTTCTTGCTTTTCGAATCGCTGTAAGCGGCCCGTGGCATAAGCTAATGCAGTGTTTAAAGATTCACAAGTTTCTCTCAGCTCACAACTTTCTTGGAAATATCTTGTTTCTAAATCAACGTGCGTCTTTACTTTGTATTCTAAGTCTTCTTTTAACCGGTAAAGTTTACGAATGTCAATCTCATACATTTTCAATTTGTCGACTAACTCAGTCAACTGCGTTGATGCATGCCTTTCTCTTGCTGTAGATTGTTGATCATTCTGTCGATTTAGTGACTTCAATCTCTCTGCCATGAGTTCAGTCTCTTGAAGTCTCTTATTGAGGTTCACATTAGCATCTACTGAGGACTTCAGACTCTTCTCTAAATCATATATTCTTTCTTGCAATACTGTAAGCTGCTCTGCGCCCTCGGCTCTGTCTCGCTCAATCTCATTCTGAAAGAAAACGAATTTTTCTCTTTCCCGAATAATATCTTTTCTTAGTTTCTCACACTTTTCTTCTGCGAGTTTATCTTTACTCTGACTTTGGACCTTATGCATTTGCGAGTCTACAACAAAAACAACTAAAATTGATAACGAATTTAAGTCGCTTTTGTCAACAGCTGGTTGACATAAGTGAATTTTCGTTGAGACTGGAGTATTGCTCGCAATATTCGGTGCTATAGGACATTTCGGCGACGGATGAGGTTGCTGATATATAATAAGCAACCGCGCAAAGGAAGTGACATGGTCTCCATGTTGACTGTGTTATTAACAAGATATTAGAAAACACGCAATTCGACTCAATTGTGCTGACTAAACGAGTAACTCACCAGGTAAAACTGCAGTTTGACGTATTTAATTATTACATAGTTCATATCCTGTATTTTGGCGTATTTATTTAGCGTTGTGAACGTTACGCATTTCCCAATGGATTTTTCACGTTTCAACGGATGCTGGATGTGGTGAAAGGTTCATGCTTAAGTTGGTGCTGGATGTGATGAAAATAATTCAGTTTAAATGGAAGCTGGACTGGACTGATGCAATATTGTCAGCTGCCTTTTCTTAGTTTCTCACACTTTTCTGCTACGAGTTTATCTTTACTCTGACTTTGGACCTTATGCATTTGCATTTCCGGCCCGAATTGTCCTGTCACCTATGAACCCCTCCTCGTCCCCTTCATCCTCATCTCCTCTCCCCTCAACCTCTGCCATTCTCTTTACCGCCATTATCTCCATTTCCCTCAACACCAACTCCCCCTTTCCTCTCTTCTCTACTTGCCCTGACCCTTTCTTCCAATTTCCCCATCCTTCCAATTCACCTCCCACCCGTTTTTCCCTACCGCTCCTCTCTTCACCCAGCCCACCTCCCTCCTACTCCCCGTTCCATCTTATTTTCCCCTACCCTTCCTCCACACTTCCTTTTCTCTTCCTCCACTGTCCTATTGCCTCCTATTTCTCCACCTGTCTCCTCTTCCTCAACCTGCTACTCCATCTCCTTTACCCCCTACGTACTGCGTCGTGAAGGTGTATAGCTTACGATGCAGTGAGTGTAGCGTTACAGGTTAATGATCGGTTGACATTCATCTTCTATTGTTATATTTTTAATTATCACGTACCCTTAAGAATGTTCTGAATGCAAATCTTCAAAACATTGTCGCTCGACCGATGCAGCCGATGGGACGTTAGTTTAGTTGAAACTTCAGTCTGCAATTCATTCTGAAGATTTTTGAATCGAGCTTCTAGTTTGGAAAAGCGTCGCTTATTCTGACAGAATGTTTGAGCAAATACATTATTAGCACATATCAAACCAAATATATACATGCAGTACATATGAAAGTCATATTCATACTGTATTGTTCTTCACCCTGAGACAAAATGACGAATTTAATAATGTTATATCATTGTTGGTTTATAATGTATATATATATATATATTTATATATATGTATATATACCTCTAAAATTGTACTTGCCAGCGTTGACTTTGTCAGAGATAATAGGGAGCATAAATTTACACTGAATGCAAATTATAATATTTATTATTCCCAATGGCTAGCGCCAAAGCAAGCGCTGGAACATGGCATACATGTAGCTATGGACCTACTAACCGTTTCATGCTGCACTGCGTTGTGATCGTTTTCTGCAACGGATTCCAAACAACTATGCTTTGAAGGACGTACTACAGAAATGCGTATGAGATCATGCTGTGCGGATTTTGAGGGGGGTTGTATTTTCGGCTTAGGCCGAATATTTGGAGGTGTTCTTTCCTCAGAGGAACTTGTGCATCTTTCTGTCTTTCCATTCCACGCTTTTAGCTTCTGTTCACCCTCAGCATCTTTCAGTAGAAAATAACACATAACGGACAACTTTCACAAGTTCTAACTATAGGTGACAGGGTGAAGAATTTACTTTCATGTGAAGATAAACTTCGTAAGCCATTTCGAACCTAACAAGTGTCAGAGTAAAATTATTTGTTTATTTTGTGTTAATTTTTCGGCATTTACGCCGATTAACAGAATATGCTGTCGAGTAAATGGGTGAAAGTATAGGGTTCCACGAGTCATGTTGTAGTTATTGGGCGATGTTGTCCAATCAATCAAATACAGTTCTACTGACACGAATAGGGACAATCGACTTGCCAAATGACCGAGGAAACTGAAGATCATATAATCGTACCCATCACCCGATAAATGGCTGACGTCAGGAACTGATGATGATGATGATGATGGTGCGATGTTGAAATTATTATTGACAGTTGTTTTAATGTCCACTTAGTAAACAAGTCGCACTTGACTCATTAAAACGAGAAAGGACAAATGCACTGACATGCATTTTATATTATTCGCTATGGCCGTTGATTCAACAGATAAGCATAGGTCTTATTTTGTCTCCTGAGTCGCTAATTTCGTGAAACCATACACTGATAATTTATAAAAGAATTGTAAGGTTTCTGCTTTTCAACAATATTATTAGACTTTTTATGCAAAGATGCAATTCTCTAAATTAACTAATTTGATAGGACTATTCTTTTAATCCTGTTGGCGATGACATGGCTAAGGTAAAAATTGCAGTATTCCGACTCACTCGGCCTGCTTACCAAGCACTTTGTCTTTGAGCATTTTAATGATTTCTGATTGGTTACTTGTACTTAAGGCATCAAGAAACTGTTTGAAATCTGATGGAGATTTCCGGATGATAAAAGACAAAAGTTTTTCGTTCTTTCTGAATCGATCCTTGTAGGAACGAATGTGTTCGTATTCCCGATAGGTGAGGACATATCTTTCGAGCAGGATTGACAAAAGACCGTGATCAGGATCCATTGAATCTGTCAACCGAACGTAGTTTTGACGAATGAGACGACAGTGATCAGGTAGGTATGCACATTCATCACCTTCTACGATCATTGCAAACAACGTTTATATTCTGCTGTGGAAAAGATTATCGTTTTCAGTACAGAGAACTAAATATAAGACAGTTACGTGTTTCTATGCGTAAGACTCAAAGTTGTGTCAATGCAAATTTAAGTGGTTCTGAATGACTTAGTCAATACTGCTGCGATTTAGACCAAACGAAAACCGCAGTATCTTCGTCACAAATTTAATCGCAGTTGGATTCCAAGCAGTGAAAATCATCGAATAAAATTGATGCAAAATGATGAAACTGCCTAAAGAAAACGTCAGATAAAAATTAACTTTTCATTTGGTAGTTTCTTTGTATTACCAATAAGCCAATTGCGATGCACATGATTCGTAAGATTTTCTTGAGAATGCTCAGAATGAGCAACAGTTGATAAAACGATTTAATGAACGTAGTATGCACACGTGTAACAGACTCAAATCTATGTGCTATGGTTAATTAGTTAGTTATCTATTACATTGTAGGCCTACTATTTTAGAAGTTGTTACTTTGTGCCATCAAAATATTATGTCTAACGCACAACCACTTTTGATGAGGAAGCTTATATATTATTACATTTAAAGATCACCCATACGCTGTTGGATAATAAATTGATGGACTGTATTACCATCATTATAGAGTAAGACAATAAGCACTACGCAAACCTGATTGGTCGCTCTGCTGAACGGACATTGTTAGCATCTGGTATAGGTCATCTTGCTTAGTTGTCTTCAGTGTTTGAAGAAAGCTCTCGTATACATCTCCAGATTTTCTAATAATGATACTTAGTAGTTCTTCACTGGCTCTGGTTGGAGTGGCTTGAAATTGTTGAACGTGTTCAAGTTCTTTTTCGGTTAACTTAAATTCCTGGAACATCTGTGCGGCGATTTCCGAAACACTCGTTAAGTGATTCAACAGTTGATTGTATTGTCCTCGGATTAGGTTTTCATGTTCTGCTGCAATTGTATGGATTCTGTTATCGTATGATTTGTATTGGTCGCCAATGCGATAATTCAGATAATTACACGTAACTTTCAGTTATGTGTAACCATTATCTAAGCTTAGAGCAAATTTCAATATCATAAGACACGTGCATTAAAGCATGCGAATTTAACCACTGCCAAATTGAAATCCTGTAGGCCGACATTATTCTTAATACCAAATTCATTAAAGAAAGGGCCATACGGTCGCTATAGAAAAGGTATTCATTGTTATCTATATTTAAGACGGCCATAGCCTAGTCATAAATTCTGCCAACTGTATCCAGTTTGATTGTAACGTGTGGTGAGCTTAGACCCCATCTTTTGAATAAATAGTGAGTACATAAATTGTGAAAATGTATTCTAATAAAACAGTCGCATTAGTGAGGTAAGCCCACTTGCTACCTACCTGCTGTTGACTTCGATTCCATTCCTGGTGTCGTTATTATGTGCTCGACCGATTTCCACAAGTGTGTCAGATGATCACGAGATGGATTCGAATTTACCATGTTTGCAATCATCCTGAAAAAGTTACTTTTCTGTTACACCAATTATATATGAAGTTTTTCAATTATTTCCTGCATATGTGAGTGGTGTCTGTATCAACATAATAGCATAGGCACCGGCGCCGTGTGTCTTGCAGGGGCACGTGCCCCTTCACTTTCTAAAACTCAGAGGCACGCAAAATTTGCATAAATAGATGGTTATTTAAAAAATTAAAACAATTATTGGTCAGCTGATATCAGACGGAGCAGAGATTCTAGTTGTCATTCTACTTGCGAATTTACTTACTCAAATTGACGTAAGCAAAAACGTTACGACCAGTGTTTGGACTGTTATTATCTCTAAGTCTTTTGCACTCAAGTGTGTACACGGTAATCATCAATACGGGCGCACACAATAGGGCTACCAGCAAAAGAGCACGCATAAATGGGAGCGCCTCATAAGAGCGACCGGCCAATAAAAGTGACACTCAAAAGAACTACACTCAAATGGGCGACCGGTCTAAGCTTAATATTTCAACAATTTATTGAAGAAATTCTATTATAACTAGGCCTATGTGCATATCCTTAAAAGTTTCAAGTGGTGCTTCATTAGTCCGGTCATGCCGTATTTATTTTAAAGAACGGATGCCTTTGCTCATTCTATGTAGTCTGTGGCTTTGACAGGTCTTCGAATGCTTAATATTTGACGCAAACACAGTGCTCTGTAAATGCTGGGGCACTCGGAAAACAAGCAGGGCACACCAAAAAATTTCGGGCTTCAGTTTTCGTTTCTGTGGGAACGTCTAAATATTTCAACAGCTGTCTGTGCATGGCTGTTAATATACTGTAGGTGAGTTTTTTTGCTTGGCAGACTCTTTGATATTCCAAATAGACTAAATTTAAATTCAATTCTTTAAAATTTTAGCTCAAATTAAAGCGAGAAATTAAATATAATTCTAATTTTTATATTGGTACAACTTTGTAGGTGTACGCTTGGTTTCATTAAACGTACTTCAATTGAACAACATATTGCATGCTAAATTAACAAACACAACTCTTTGAACTGAACATGATAGGCTACATTCTGAATATGTAGGCCTATGCCTTCCTTAATAGAGACTGTTGTGGCACAGTGGCTGATCGGTTAGAGCGGTCAGCCCGTAGCGTTCAGTGTGCGCTGAGCGAGCGGGTTCGACCCTCGTCCGGGGGAGTCACTGTGTAGGGACCTTGAGCAAGTCCTTCGCGCACAATTGCTCTGCAGTACAACTGCAATTGCGCCGTCGAGGAATGTGTATGCACTTCTGAGCAAAAAATGTTGGAAGAAGGGCGGTATCAAATTTTGGTAATAAATAATAAATAAATAGCTACTTGTTGTAGGCCCTACAGTGTGCATCTAGAAAAAAATGTCTGCTTACTCGCCGCCTAAGCACTGCACTTTAAAGCAAAAGCAATGATTCTTTGGCCTGGTAAACCGTTTGCAGAACGGTTATCGTACCTTATCCGCAGCATGCAGTCAATAAGTGAGGCTAACTTAATAATACACTTCTAGCTATGTCATAATTTATTAAGAGTTTAGGACATGTTTCCCTACATAGCGGATTCCCGCTCGAAATCTAAGTCTCATCTTTTCAAGATTTCTTAGCCAATGAGAAAAGAAAAGTCTTAAGGCAATTAGTAAAGACAACATAGTTTTCTCCGTGTTCTGCAGCTAGATCCACTTCCCTTCTGAGTGTTTCAATAACTCATTCAACGAGAAATTCAGAGTGTGAAAATAGTAGGCATTCATCCTGAAGGAAGTGATAGATGCGAATGCACGACCCGTTCTGATCTAGCTTCAGATTTTTATAATTATCGCAGGTATTTTTTTATTGTCTAGCAACTGAAGACCAGGAAGTTCGTAAGCAGGCCGCATCACTTAATGCCATTCATTCAATAACGCGAAATGAATAATTAAGGGGGAGGAGACAATGTAATTTGGACGTACGTTTTTTTGTTGTCGAGTCGTTTCTTTGGTGCACTTATCTCGAAATGTTTTCAATCAGTCACAGAAGTATGTTATTGTTGATATCTATCGGTATTCTAATGTCAGGAGCAACATGGTTGTACACTTGACAACAGGATCTTCAATTATCTGAACCACTGTTAAACTTGTAGGCATAGGCGTGTCGTTGCAGGACGTGTCACCGTGCCCCATATTGCTGCGTGCACTGTTGTTATATATATACATATATATATTAATGCATTAATAATATTTTAGGATAATATATAGACCTATATATATATGTATATATATTATTTATTATTATGAAATTTTAAATGAGAAAGGAGAGGGAGGAGACTGAGTTGATTGATCTGACGATAGTATGAAGGCTGTTATTAGGCTGTAAGTCTAGACATTTTATGTTAAATGCGAGTGAAATAAGCCGAATTCTTTATAAAAAGATGGATATTAGAATTTTGAAGAAGCGCTTGAGTTCAATCTGGGTCTAATGTGGAAGGGATACGAGGCCGACGAAAACTGGGTCAATTACCTAGAATATATGTCTTTGACTATATCCGGGACTTGTGGAGGACATATCGGCAGTCACGCTTGTTTTTGTTACCGAAATAAAACGACTTAATTTATGGAACTTGCAATATAATTAACATGTCTTCAAAAGTGGATTTTTTTTGACTGGAGTAGCATAAATTTAGATAAACTTTCGGTGACTGTACGTTCAAATAACCCTTCAAAATAACCATCCCGAGTACCCGGATGTCACTTTATTCATCGCATAGATTCACTTTATTCATTGCATAGCTGATCACATACATCGCCCGCAATGTCAGAAAGGACGGTCACTGATTGGCTGACACGTTGCAGCTTCATTCAATCAGAGCCCTAAGAGCGAATCCGTTACGTCATCCTTTTCATCTCAAACAGTGCAAAGAAACGTAAAGATGGCAGCTGCATTGATATTTTTATTAACAACATCATTTATTTAAAATAAGTTAGGAAATGCATTTGCTTTTCGCCCGAAACGGCGATATACAAATTACTGCTTGTAATAACAATTGCCAATAACAGACAAAACGCAAATAGGCCTAATCGACACGTCACACATGAATAAACATTAAATGATGTTGCAAAACAGCGGCTTAGGCCTGCCAAAGTCACTCAATTTTGTAGAGCGTATTACGAAAGGTGCCACAATATATAACAGAGTATAATAATCTTGATGACATGTAGGTCTAATTGAATTTTCCATCCAGTGTCAATGATATACAGTAATCGCGTCTCTAAGTGGAAAATGGGTTGAATCGAAAGTTTAGTGACTAGCTCGGTGCGAAAATCTACGATTAGGCTGTTCTCTGCTTTGCGGTATCAGATGTTGTGTATACTGAAAGCATAAATATGCAAGAAAACAGTCGTCATTAGTTCGCGAACGACACTAAATTATGAAGAGATGTTTGTTGTGGATTGAGTTGGCCCTTGGCTACTTTAGTTAGGCCTACTTCAGAAAGAGAGTTGACGTTTATTAGAGAAATTAACTGCATATATTTATTTTAAGCGCTCGAGAATAATGTTGCTAAAGAAAGTAGTTGGGAGATAATGAATACATTAATAAAAGAAAGAAATCAGAAGATGACTGAAGAATGAAAGTTAAAGAGAAAATATGGATAGGCAGCGAATGGCATTTGCATGGAGATCGATGTGCTCTAAATCCTGCTAAAATGATTGGAAGGAGGAAATTCTCTCCTTCATCTGCTTCGTAAGTTTCCCATTTCTTGAACATTGAAAAGCAATTAGACCTAGCCTTCTAAGTAAATAAGCGACGTCTACTTGCATGCAATTTCATCACTTTCGCTATCGGTGTAAACACATTTTAAGAATGAATGAAAGAGTGAATGAATGGATGAATGATTATGAGCCTTGGTTCCGTTACATACTGCGTATAATCACAAGGATGCATGATATACATGCCAATGACTGACAGCTATTCAAAACAATTAATACACAAATTAAATCAACCTTCTGAAAGACTAGCGATGTGTCCTCGTTTAGTGTCAATGGATCCGAAACTTTTGCGTAGAGTATAATTTCTTAGTTCGTCATCTTCTGTGAAGTAGAAAAGCGGTGCAGATGACAGCGAACAAAGTTAACGATGTGAGAAGATCAATGGCAGACGAAAGATTAACATAAACGGAGAGGGGCAGATGGAAGAACTCTGACTCCCTCAACGAAATTGTCCTCACGGTGGAAGAGTCACCTCCTGAGCTTCGGAATGATTCACGGAATAGTGCACGCAACTCCATATCAGAATTCATCTCATCGGCAATGAACCTCAGTTGCGCAGCCAGTTTTCTAACTTTCTCGAGATCTGGGGCACCTGTGAGCCTCGCATGGGTCGTCGTGGTAACCCCTTCGCTACCCTGACTTCTGTGATTCGCTTCAGAGGTATAATCAGAATCGTATAAATCCAATTGTTCGCGATTCTTCGTGGGTCGAGCTCTTGTGATGTTTTGGTCGATGTTAGATGAACTCCAACAGTAAATAAGACTTCTTTTCCTCATCTTCTGATTCCGCCTTCAATCAGTGATCTTTAAATCTGCTTCTCTAAATAGCCTGTTAACGTTATCGAGGTCCTATGAACGACCAAGTACGTATCTTCTAAACGTCTATAGCCGCTCGTTATAAACACGTACACGTATCTCAAACTGTCTAGCTCTGTCTCCCTCCGAGCTTATATATACCCCGACTGACTATAATATGTTGTTATTTTTACGAGTACAAACTGACAAGTCAGTAAATCTTCCGATAAACAGGTGGGAATTCGCGGCATAGCTAGTTCTTAGGAGCACCGAAAAATCATAAACATGGCCTGACTTTATGACGACCTATTCCAATCCTTGTATACATGAACGTGATTTACTGATAGAAAGGGACCTAACGTGTTTCTCTTGTTTTCAAGCATCTCTTCTCCTGGCCTTTTCACTTTCTCAGAAATTGCGTAGGGCCTACATGTATGTCGAGTCAATACTTTCGGGCAGATGCTTACATATATGCCGGGGGCTTTCAAGAAAGATGACCGTCTGAGCTTAGTGGGCTCTATGTCGAATAGCGACGTCTTCCATTCCGCATTTAAGACTTACATGACTTGGCCTGAATTGCATGCGTAACTATGTGAATTCTAGCTGACTTTTCACCAGTCATAGTAGGCCTCCTGCGGAAATTGCTTCATCATCCAGTGCATAACTTAATTCAAATCGAGTATGGATGGTTGCTAATCTGATTCGTGATATACATGTATGTAGGCTTGTAATTATTCTTAGTCGAACAGCCGCAGACTCGGCTGGCACAGGGTCAACGATATAGCTTTATGCAATTGAACGATAACTCGGTTCAAAAAGAAGTTGAATAGGTCTACTAGAGCTAATAATATTTATTGCTAGGTACAAGCAGCAGAGCCATTAGGCTACTTTTTTGCAGGACGTATAAAAAAACTGCGTAAATTGATAGTGATGGCATAATGTACCAGTCAGTAACCTCTGGCGTATGATACAGTGTACTCTCTGAACAGATGTGCGATAAGTACAGAATTAAATGTATCTTACAAGTCAGGTTCGATGCCCTAAGGTGACTTTCATGTGTAAGCTGATCATCAACTAACAATGTTTGCCAGGTGTTATAGAAGTTATAAAACTGACAAAGAGGCTGCGTGTACAATGACATAGACAACTTGATTTGTATTATGTTGTCAATTGTAATGTAGTCTATATACATGTACAGTCGTCAGAGTGCTAGACACACTGTCAACCGATAGGCAGATCGAGGACTCAATCGCAGCCAGAGCAGAATTTATGTCGTGATTAACTATAATACATGTAGCTACAAGTGTCTCACACTGACCGTACGTATACACACTTCGGGTGGGAAGACGAGATGACGAGGGAGAGAACTAAATATACGCCATCATCGGTCGAGGCTTAAAAAAACGAAGTCACGAGCATTTCATGTATCAAAGTCTGGCATGAGATTTTGCTCCGTTTCTTTTTTATGCACACTAAAATATTAGCCCGTGTTGACTTAGGCCTACATGTAGGCCTAATTGTATTTTTAACTACGTTCTACACCATACGTTTCGCTATAGAAGCCATCGACAAAGTATGTCTGAGAGGCTAACTGATTCACTGTTGATTCCAGTGCAGTTGTTGGAAGCACTGATCGTTCGAACTTCCCTCTGAGCGAAAAGGTCACCAGCAATCGTACCTCTGAAGTAAACATCATCACGTGATGCGCTTCACGGTGTCTGTTCTTACCTACTAACCGTACGCTGGAAATGTATGAGTAATTCAAGGGTGAACTCACGATTGGACAACAGGTAGCATAGGCTATATATGCATTGGGCTAATGAACAAAGGTGGTTTATCGTCTGTGCGTTCGTCCAAGCAGCCCGAACAATGAATGCATACATGTAGGCTCTGCATACACACATGCATGTACAATAGAATCATACATACATGTAGCCTGCGTAATACATACACACAGGCATACATACATACATGTACAAACATACATATATACATACATACATATGTACATAGTCATACATACATGTACAAACATACATACATACATACATACATACATACATATGTACATAGTCATACATACATGTACATTATGGGCATGCATGCATGCATGGATATATGCATGAATTATATATGCACATAGGCCGACACTTAACAAATAATATTAATAATATACTCATGCATAGACTTGCATGTGTACGTAGCCTATACATAATGCAAATATATAGATGAAGCCTGTGTATTACCACTAGGCCTATGGTCGTATATAGTAGGTTAATGCCTTCGTATTTTATCTGTTCATAATTTCCGTGTATATAAGCCAACCACCTGTGTATGTATACATATATATACATATATATTTATATATATGCATATAAACATATTATATAAGGATGTCTAAGTTATCTTTAGGCAGAATGCATATATCTTGAAGTATGAAAACCTATGATCATAAGCCAAAAAGCAGCAGCTGAGATATGCATAAGTATAAGCCTTGTACTTATACGCCGCAAGACTATTGGACTCTGGTGAATGAAAACAGCAGACGATTCATTTAGTTTGTTTGCACTTTGAGCTCGGATTTAGGCGGCATGTATTAACCATGTATTATACCATGTATTATACTATGTATTATACCATGTATTATACCATGTATTATACCATGTATTATACCATGTATTATACCATGTATTATACCATGTATTATACCATGTATTATACCATGTATTATACCATGTATTAACATGGTGTTGGACTAAATGTATACGCGGGTGTATGATAAATAAGACCTATTGTTAGCCATATTCACATAATAAAAATTATGTTGGCAATCGATTTATGACTTTGACCCCATGCTCTGTAGTTGAGGTCTTCAGTTTTAAAAATTTTACTGGAAACGCCTATAGTTTGTATTTTCTCTGTCGTTGACCTTATTGACGTAAGGCTCATCGTCATCAACAAGAAGAAGAGCAGTCTTTTTGTTGCGCATCTCATACTATTTTTCAGCATGCCCACCAAATTTGTTATGGAGTTCAATCATAATACAAACTCCATATAAATTGTTATCAGACTAAATATTTGCATGTGGGTGAGGGTCCCTTATAGAATTCATAAGGGCGCCATTTATAGTGCTCATTTATATGCTGACATGAGGTGTAGCTAGTTTACGTGCTGTCTTGATCGAGCCACGGTCTCCTCTGGTATTCTTGCATTTTAAATTACCCTCCAAAGTTCGTAAAGCGATCGAGTGATTGTTTGAAGTCAATGAAGTTGTTCGTCTATTATCGTCGTTGTTCTTGTGCAATCAGAGGTGCAAAAAATCAAGATTTTTATAATTAAAAGTTGTTTTTTTGATTTTATTTGGGTTTTTGGGTTTGTAGTTTTCCTTTGGATTTTGCCACAATTAAAGTTTTGTTATAAAAAGCATCAAACACAGCATGAAAAAGAGCTCCATCTCGTTTTACGAATTAATTCAGCTTGATTTCGGACTGAATAACACACCATTAGTAATATAATATTAGTAAATTTAATAAGAATGTTTTAAATAAGCAAAAAATCAAAAATTTTCATTTTTCGTATTTTTTGTTTTTTTTTTAAAATAACCAAAAAACCAACATGCTTGCAGTCCTGTGTGCGATAGCAATAAAATGAGTAGGCCTACAAAATCGCTATGAAATGTGCGCTTGGAAAACTATTGATCTTCTAGAGATTATATATAAATATATATATATATATATAATATATATATATATATATATATATGCTCATAGATGAGAGATGCAGGATGCAATGCTTATTCAGCACGTAATGACGCATTAATAAACTGGAGCGCACGAGAATCGCATTGGCACGAATAGCAAATGCTAGATGTCGCTAAGACTTGTAAGTGACGTCATGTATAAACTGTATGTTGATGTTTTTTCGAGGAATCCAAGAATATTCGAGATTTGTGCAATTTCTTGTTCGTCGAAGCGAAGTTTTCATCTAAAATAACTCTATTTCGGCGAATCTGAGTTAGAATTAATTCACTGGACCTTGTATAATGGTTAAAGAGGAAAATACTGTGAATTTCCGCCAGAACGCCGTCGGCAGCAAACACGGCCCAACCTATACAGGGGATAACACGAAGACTAAGATGGCCTCGTCCAAGTCGAACAAGAAATGGATACGTCTAGCCACAGTCCTTGCTTACGTCCTCGCCGTCTCCTTGGCCGCCATCGTCCTCGCAATTTATTATATATTCGTGTGGGATCCGAGCAGTGGTCAGCCGTCGTATCCACAACATAGTACGACCCCGGCGATGGGAGGTTACCAGGGAGGGAGTGGGGGACAGGCGGCTGGTGGAAATGGACAGTCGACTGAGACGGGTAAAATGAGTGGCAATGTAAGTGCCGATGTTATCAATGGCACCAATACGCTGTGATGACGATTTCCAATTCTCACGTGTGAAAGGCTTTGTATGTGAGTCATCTGAATTTTGTAATAAAGGATGCTGAACCGTTATATTTAATGTAATGTAAAAAGTTGCTTCATGCATTAAGCTATGTCAATTTTAATCTCAATTTTAGCTTTAATGGAGAAAACATGATCTTTGATTTTTCAGTCTAGTCATTTGAGTAAAGGTGCTTTTTAGCATATTTTCATAGGTGATATGGTATATTTTAGCATATTTACTTATCTCATTGATTATACTGTGTAGTTTAGCAAAGGCATATATTTCAAATTGCTCGATTTGACGTAAAAGAATGTCCAATTATAGCTTAAATGGAAGCTGGATTGATGTATGCTTCTCCTACGGAGCAAGCGTTTTGCTTGTATCACAACAATAGGCAGTAGCAGTAGGTCTATCTTTTAGAACCGGACATCTTGGAAAACATAATGAAATAATCGGTAAAATAATCGGCTAGATAATTGGTATCGGCAATGAAATAATCGGTATCGGCAAAAGTGATATCGGTACAGCTCTACTTAAATGTGGCTTCTATTAATTAATTAATGTTGTGATGCTGGTACATAAATTCTCATCTTATTACATAACATATAAGGATTTATCATCATGTAAAGCTTAGCTCATTTATTTTATATGGCTATGTTATAAGCATCTATTAAATATCATTGTAGTTACACATCCCACTCTTTTTGAAAGCTGAATAAGATATCAGCATGTTTACTGATCAATGCTGAATTTATCAAAATTACTCAAGTAATAATTATTGTTACAGATTTTGATTTAAGTTAGGATCTGTAATAACTCCATTTACTGACCAAGTTACTGTTGCCATAATAAGTTACAATTGTCGTTGTGTAAAGAACTCCTGTTCAGTGAGGTTGACCACCTGAAATCCACTGAGCAGGCAGATAGTTTGAGCAACTCTTCAGCAGCTCTGCTCTCTCTCTGGAACCAGTCTTTTATCTATCCCCACTGGATATTGATCTCTGATGTGATACAGCACTGATTCCCTGCCCTAGGCTTTAGAGTAGTGATTTAGGAATGTGATGTTTACAACTACAATTATTACTATTATACATTACAAAGTGCCACTGTATAATGATCAATCAATGGCAATGTGCAGTTGTGACTTAAGAACTTGCTCATGGTACCTACACAATCGCTGTTTCAGAGTACGCTTGAACCCGTGCTCCTTATTAAAAGGAAGGCACTCTAACCAATCAGAGCTCAACCACAGCATTGCACAGCACAGCTAATGCTGTTTAAGGCTGTCAAAAATATTGAAATGACGACCCGGGTACCCATCGACCCACGCGGTCGGGTACCCAACCGCGGCGGTACTTTGTTAGGAAATGTAGAAAATTCCGCATTTTTACGTAATGTAGGGAACCAGAGAATCGATTTCATTGCCCGAGCAGCCAGCCAATATGACCAACGGCATATTTCTGGCATATGTTCGCCTTGTTCGGGTAAAATCGCGCAATTTTATGGAATGTCATTACCCGAGAACCGATTTTCATTGCCCGGGCAGCCAGCCAATATGACCAAGGGAATATATCTGACATAGGCCTATGTTCTGTTAAAATCGCGAATTTCTAAGGAATATCAGGTACCCGAAAACCGATTTCATTACCCGGGTAGTCAGCTTCGGTCGGGTACCCGTTGACAGCCTTAATGCAGTTAAGACTGCTTTCGTGTTTATGCTGAGACAAGTATGAGTTGAGGCTGAGTGAAGCAGTCTTGTGGTTGAATATCTTACCTGTGTTGTTTTTGTAGGAACATTAGTTCTTCGTGAAGCAGGCAAATGGAAGAATTCTTGAACGCTGTGAAGTGAGAATGGAATAGACCTAAAGACTTCATACACAGTGTTCTAACAGTCATGATCAAAAGAGACTGAGCTGAAAATTGAAATTTACAAAAGATCGATATGAACTGGTAAAGGGAATGAGTGAAACCTTAGTTGTCAATTTTTGGTCAATATGAACTGGTAAAGGAAAGGAATGAAACCTTAGTTGTCAATTTTTGGTCAATATGAACTGGTAAAGGAAATGAATGAAACCTTAGTTGTCAATTTTTGGTCAATATGAACTGGTAAAGGAAATGAATGAAACCTTAGTTGTCAATTTTTGGTGTACAAATCCCGAATAATTTTGTTTGGTGAAGCTGGATTGTGGATTGAATATTCAACAAGGGAAAAGTGACATACTTGATGAGATATTTATGTAGGGAATTAGGTGGATGTAGAATGTGTATGAATTTTCAGGTGTGTTTTAGTTATAGGTAATGGCAATTCTAGTCATTTTTTTATGAAATGCAAACTGCAGTTAGAACTGCAAATAGATTTGCAAACTTTTCAATTAAGCTTCATTTGAAGACTGTTGTTAATATACGTCAATGCATGAAGAACTTTTTGTCGCCTGACCTGAGAGAAAGAGACAGATAGACAGACAGAGAGAGAGAGAGAGAGAGAGAAAGACAGACAGACATTAGAGAGATTGTTTCCAGTCAATTGTGCAATTCCCAATGTATTTTACTGCTGTAAAGGTTTTCACTGTTTAAGGATGAGCGTTGACGGCAATTCAAATGACAAATGTAATGTTGCAATTATTTAGTGCCAGTATGTTGTAATGCTGTAATATTTGATAGTAAGATTAAATTTATTGATAAAATGCAGATTTTTTGCATTTTCTATGCTTTTTTCCATTTAAAAATGGTTTTTGGGATCAATTTTGAATGTCAGAAGAAGAGATAGAACAGCCAAGAAATCGGTTAATGGCAAGTTGCTGTTCAAGAAACCAACAGGACATAAAAAGCAACAATCATGTATATGGCAGATCATTGGATGTTCCACCAAAAATCCATATACTGCCACACTATAAAGAGGGCAACAGTATCTTGCACATGAGGTTTCAAAGCATTTTGTCCAGTAACTTGGAATTTATAAGTAGTTCAAAATGTGTTGCTTTTCATATTTAAGCAAAAGTGGCTGTTCTGTTGTTAAGCTTATTTTCGCCATTCTACCTTGATAAGGGTGTCTGGTTCTTAGGTATTGCTGTTGACTTGAGCGTGACATCACATAGATTGTTTTAAATAACTTTGGTGATCTTTTTACTGAATCCCGAACTGTTACTGAAAGTTTTATAACATTTTGGTATGACATATATATCAATGCATCTTTGTAAATTTAAATTTTTGCCAACTAATTTTGTTTAAGGTCATGTTTAGAATTTCATATTGCACCTTGAGGTTCAGTTGATGAATTGACTATTTTTGTTGTTGTAAATGTACTTTAATTTCGTCTTAGAACTGGGAAATAATTATATCCTTGAGTTGGTCTTTGCTAGAATGTGTGTGAAGATGTTCCATTGCATTATGTACTTTTATCCAGCTGTTAGATTATCAATTTGCTGTATATATGCTGTGGCTGAAACCATAAAAGTTAGAATGGAACCCCTGAAGTTTCATTATGGATATTAATTAGTCTGCCGAAACCTTACTGAGTTTGAATAATCAATTAAATTCTGTATGATTGCCTTCAAGAATATGTGCACAACCTTCATGTCACTGAAACGATTATTGTTGTAATGGGTTAGCTGTTAATAATATCACTGAGCATTGCATTTAGTTGCATATTCATATCTACCTGCTATGTAAGTAAGATCTATTGAGAGAAAATTGCAGCTTAACTTGAGCGATCACTTTTCTGCCACATGAAATTCCAAGCAGTTAATCATTGAAATAATCTGCACATGATTTGAGAGTTACTATAATGTGTTCCCATATACTTTATGTATGGTATCGTATTGAAGGCTCTGGACTTCATGTGATTAATTATTTGTATTGTTTGAGTTGAAAGCTAGTCATCCAACTGTTGCATTTGTTTTATTATAACATTTTAAAATCATGCTGGGCATGTTTATGGTAGTTTTTAAGTTCTTCATGTCGATTTAACTTAGTATATTTGAGGCTGTATTCAGGATAATGATTGACAACTAGTTTTACAAGCGCCAGTGAAGAGACTAAATTATTATTCTGTGAGAAAGCCTTTCAATATCAGCTTGCATTCAGCAATACCGATCTTCTGACTGTGTTATGTTTATTTTTAGTTATTGCTATGTTGTGTTTTCATTTACCTATGTACACATCTTAGTTGCAATGATGTGTTTATTATTTGAGTTATAAGTTATATATTTCTTATTACTATATGGTGTGTTTTATTTTCAGGCTCACATTTCTTTTGTTATTTTAGGTTATTTGTTATTTGCATCATTGCATTTATTACTTATTTAAGTTAAGCATTTCTTATTTGTGACATTTTAGATTTATTATTTTAAATTATACATTCTTATTTGCAATATTATGTTTGGTATTTTTGGTTATACAACTCTCATTTGCAACATTGCGTTTATTATTTTGAGTCATGTATTATTTTAATTTATACATTTCTTATTGCTATTTTGTGCGTATTATTTTAAATTATAACATGCATCTCTTAGTTGCCATACTGTATTTATAACATAAATTTCTTATGACCATGTTATTTTCATTATCTTAGTTGAATTCTTATTTGCTAAGTCTTTTATTTAATTAATTAATAGATTGGACAAATTATTTTATTTATAGATTAAATTTAACTTATGAGATTTAGCGTTTGCTAATTGTTTGTTGTTAGTGCATTTAATATTTTTAATTCCATGACGTTTCACTTTGAGTGTGAGGTAGATGATGATATAGATGTTGTGTAGAGAGAGCATTATGTAGTAAGCACATACTTTTTAGCCCTAGTTGTACTAATTCTATGAAAACACAATTAGAATTTAGAAAAATTGTATGCAGTTTAAACCTGGTCTAAAACTCTATGAAAAAGAGATAGTCATTTGATGAAGAGAATTTGTATAGACACTCCCAGACCAATCCTGATATATATCCAGTAATGGTAGAATCAGCTTCCTTGAATAGCAGCTGGGATGCTGTAAAACAACCATACATTCCCAGGACTTGCCTTTGAGATTGGCATCTGATGATGGTACATGAAATGTGTAAGTATGATAGTGTCACGTTCAAAGGCTTCAACTGTGCATATTTCCTTATTTTTTGGATCCTGGGTATGGACTTTCTTTGACAAAGAAAGCAAGTTAGAAGTCCAATGTAACAGTTTAGGGTAATCAAGTTTTTAATTGTAATTTGGGAAGCTGAAGCTGTTATGACTCTACTGGAGTCACTCCTCTTCAGTGTATTGAGATATTGGTAAAATTAAAACTAGTTATGATCTTGCTTCTTCACTATGATCTATTTATTAGATGATTTTGTTTCCAGGTAATTTCAGTGTTGTGTTCAGAATGCCTAAATTGTACAGTCCAACACAGGTTTTATACTGAGTAAACATTTCTAATTATTTATTAATTTTTGTATATCTCACTTATATAAATGTTTTGATGTGTCTGTAAAATAAATTTGTTGTGCTAATTATTTGCTATTCAGAAAAGTTTATTTGGACAGAAACTGGAGTTTTAATCTCAATGAAAAAGAGTAGTTAAATCGTTTCGATGAAGCAGACTTACTTTTTAACCACAGAAACACTGTGGGAGAGATAGAGTGCCCAAGATTGCAGTGAATGACCTGATTCATTTTGGCAACAAAATGGCTTTTGTGCATCCAGATTCTATTGAAGCAAATGTATGAATGTAGGAAAACACAAGTTGTGATAAGAGGGGAATAAACGGCATTGTTAATGGAGCATCAATCAGTTGATGATGATAGTGGCAGTATCGGATATCTGTGAATGGTACCTGCATGCTGCCATAGGCACTAAAGAACTTGATAAAGTAATGCTATTGTGATGTTGACAGATGGCTTTGCAAATTACACTACAAGTGATGCATGGGTTCTTGTGGAGGAGTTAAGGTCAATAGCATAAACTGTTTGAAGGAACCTCAAGGAGGCATTGCAAAGCACAGGCTATGCATCTGCAAGCTTGTACATGGAGTCTGGAACAAAGCAACATATCTGACAAATGACTAGAACATGTTCTCAATTCAGTCTGTATTACTGAAGTAAAGCTGCTGCATATAGTGTAGAACATGTCTGCGAAGTATACCATTCGAGATTCCTCCCTCCCTCCTTTGTCCTCATTTGGTATTAACAACATTCCCACCCCCCATTTCCCCTTTGAGAACATCTGCACTCCAATCGAGTAAAGTACTAGGGCCAAGATTAGGCTACCTGTTGATCTGCATCTTTCAACAAAAAGTACTTTACAGATCCAAGGCAGTTCAAGTGTACACACTGCCACTCCACTTGACTCACCCGAGGACCTGTAGGTACCAAATGTTTATACGACGATAATGGGCATTGGGGTAACCCCTCGTCACATCCACATGTGAGTGACGTCAATAATGCACGCACACTTGCAAAACTGTACATTGTATGAACTTAGATTTGGACCGGTGTCTGATTGCTACAAGGGCTTTAATACAGTTAAGAATTTGTCAGATTCTCACAAATTCTCATATGCCAATTCCCTGCTTCTTTTTGAAAAATTGGTCCCTAATTTGGACATAACACATCACTTCTTCTCTGTCCTAACTTTTCTATAAATGTTTAGCAAAGTATTGTATCCCAAGTGGTAATTTTACAAAACAAAGACAAATTTCCAAACATCACACTCTTTGTTACACTTTCTACAAATGCAAACTACATTGCAAGGTCAACAATAAATACGGCCATGACATTTACATAACCAAAACATAAGGGAAAATTACACCCGGCGGTTGCACGTTGAGTTTCAAGAGATGCAAACATTTATACCTGCTCTCATTGCAGCCACTTACCTCCAAGTTGCATAAAGGCTGAGTGGCCAGGGCAAAGTGTAGCAACATCAAGGGTGTCAACATCCACCATTGTAACTGTGCTGGACTTCACAAGATACCACAAAATGTGGCAAAAGCCTGCAAACTCAAAACTGTTTTCAATCGGAGAATTCCACCACATGAATGATATAAAGCAGCATAAGTGAGTATGTACACAGTAAACTGGCTAAAGCCCTCGCAAATCAAAACTGCTAAAAAAATTATTGCACTAATTTATTTAAAAGTTCTTTGTTCATACGGTTTTTTTATATCTTAATCTTTACTTATTTCTTTAACTCAGGCTACCTAAATTATGGCTGAACTGATCAAAAAATAATCCTTACGGAAAAAAGAAATGACAGAAACAGGCTGCTAAAAACAGCTGAAATTATGTGAATATTCAAGCACAAAATGGGACAGAAAAGCGATGTGATGTTCATGCAACTGAGGCCAATAGCCAAACAGACTCTGCAATTCGAAATGCGAAACTAGACATTAAAATTCTTACAACATAGTCAAATGTCCATGGTGGTGTACCAAAAAATGACCTACTTTGAACCATCTCTCCATTGTTGATGCTTAAAATGCCCTTCGAAGCACAAAGGTCAAGACATGGCTACTGGTTGACGTTGCAGGGCTAAAGATACTTAGAGAGGTAAAGGTACTTTGATACTGTCAAGTCAAGCAAAGGGACTCAAAATTAGACACAGTAAAATGAAAATTAAACACAGTAAACTTGCCCAAGATTTAAATCCCTGAAAAACCCACCATGGATATGCAAAACAGCATCATCTGAATGTGCATAGAGCAAGGGACATGTGTTATAACCAATGTAGCTATCCAGATAAACAGATGGTCTGTTGTCTGACTAAATAAAGCATAGATGGTAAATCCTCAATGTATTGCAGAGGGGTGAGAGATACACACCAGTGCAATTCAATTTACACCGCACAAATGAGCGACTTTACAAGAAAAATATCTTTAAAGAATTCATAATTACATGCAAAACAAGCTGGGCTACATTTTCAGTGAAATTTCTTTTAAAAACTCATATAGTTCAATGAAGAGCTGCTGCCTATGCCACGTAATAAAACGAGGTCTAAAGACCAACCAATGCTTTCCGTAAAACACTTCTTTGATGTCGAGCCAGAGAAACAAAAGTTTCTACGATTTAGAAATATATAAAAAAAATTTAAAAGTTTTCTTTAACGATAGTGCACAAATAGTTGCTGATGTACATTAGAATTACAGAATTAAACAAAATCCTTTTGCATGTCACATAAGGCAAAACTGTCTTCAGTCTTCCACAATCAAACGGTGCGTGCATCAATCATGTCTTTGGCGCAACAAGGGCCAATAATAAGCAATGGGCATGCTATTTGAAAGGTCTCAATGTAAATAATGATTCGTGAGCAATGAAAAAGTTCATTTGGAAGATCTCAAAATAAAAAAGAACTTATTAACAAGGAAAAAGTTCATTTGGAAAGCCTCAAAATAAAAAAGAACTTGTAAACAAGGAAAAAGTTCATTTGGAAGGTCTCAATTAAAAAAGAACTTGTAAACAAGGAAAAAGTTCATTTGGAAGGTCTCAAAATAAAAAAGAATTTGTAAACAAGGAAAAAGTTCAATCGGAAGGTCTCAAAAAAGAACTTATAAACAAGGGAAATATTAATTCTGAAGATCATAGTAATACAAATAAACAAGCTTTCTCAAAATCTGAGCTACAATTATGACAAAGCGCAGTAGATATATCCGTTATATAGCAAAATTCATCACGGGGATTTAGGGCAAATATTTCATCACCTTTCTTTCCTAGATGGCATTATACAAACCTTTGGATACATGGTTTTTAGTAGTCATAGGGTTGAAAGGTTCAACCCTTAGCTGTTCTTCTAACCCCTCCTTAATTGTGTCACGTAACTTATCAACAATGTTAGATTCTGAATTGTGTTCGGGTACCGTGGTAATTAAATGAAACACTGGATATGTAACACACATACATCCCTGCATAATCCTAGGTGAAATAAGCGAAAGAAAGTTACT
This sequence comes from Bimastos eiseni, assembly GCA_959347315.1. Classification (NCBI taxonomy): domain Eukaryota; kingdom Metazoa; phylum Annelida; class Clitellata; order Crassiclitellata; family Lumbricidae; genus Bimastos; species Bimastos eiseni. Next base: position 6,611,893 of record OY365810.1, on the reverse strand, counting down.
CAAGTCAGTAGAAACCAAGATCCACCAAATTCTTCCATCAGCCTTTGTTCAGCGACTCATTCAAACGACGCAAAGCACGTTAACAAAACAAGTTCTCAAGTCAATCGATAATTACTGCACATCCTTACGAAATCAAGAGCAACAATCACCTGATTCTGACAAAACATCACAAGATGAACGCAACATCATATCAACAGTCGATCGAAAACGACTGACCCGATAAATAATGATCGAGTAGGATCCATCAAATGATCAATCAACCTATATCGATCTAAAACATTTTCCTTCGATCATCGGTGTTCGTTGAGCGACACGACAAATGCCAATTAGAATTTGATCGACATGATCCTCCGATGTACACGCAAGACATACAATCGTTCCAAATATATCTCACATTCAATGATAATTAACAAATAAGTCGCTCCATTTTTGAACAATTTCATGCTACTCTACGACTTATTCTTTGGTAAAAACTGTACCACAATACTATGGGGCATCCCACCCACAACATTTACGGTACCATGGCACCCCAGGGTCAGATTGGATGATAAAAATGAAAGCAATTCAAAGAGGGTTTTTCACCCCCTTATTGACAAGGGCTTTTATTGTTTTATTCAAAGGAACACTTTAAAATGTGGCAGTTCTGACAAAGAAAAATCTATTGCATAAGGGGTGAAATAAAAAGTGGATTGGTTGATTCATAGCAGGGGACTCATTTTAGAGAACTATTCAAGTGTAGAATGGAGGGTTGGAAGACCCAAAAAGATGTTGCAAAACTGGAGGGCTCTAAGGTGAAGCTGAGCATCAAGGAAAGTGGTATCAATGGACGTTTAAAGCAGCCACCAGAGGGCAGATAACTCGAAGAGGACCTATTGATAAAACTTCTGGGGTTGGTCTACCCATGACAACCCTTTAACCTCAAGTACTTCAGAAGAGTTGGCCCTGGTTAGTTGCCTTATTAAGGTCTACACCCACTACCACTTGGACGATCATGCCCCTAAAGATTTCCATGATATATGCATAGTGTTAGGTACTCCAAGTATACACGCTAATATAATGCAGCTGGTAAAGCAAGCAGCATCAGATAGAACGATTCTGTACATCACTAATCCCATTAGAAATTAAAAGCTACATTCAGTAAACGTTTTCACAGAAACCACGACAAGAGAAACCAAAGCTATTTAATCAAATCGATTAATGCAGTTACACGTACTTCATAAAGCAACAGAGCCTATAGTACAGATAAAAGTATCTGAAGGAAATAATTGCACACACGTAAGCAGCTATGTTTATTATATTTCTGCCATTAAGAAACAACTCACCACAAAAGCATGCTATATCTAATTCTCAATGTCACTAAATACACCCTCTAATGTATCAATGCAACAACAACCTTCCATAAAACCAGATATTTCAAGGCCTATTAGTAATGCCACTATTTATAATAATATATTGAAAAGTTTAAGAACAATAAATCTGAAACTAGAGTCATTTTAGTGATGGATATCATTAGGGTATCTTCATGAAGCAAATGATATATCTACACCATTAGTCATTTTAGTAATGACCCTACTCCTGATGAAATTTTATTATTATTATTACTGCAGTTTTATATAGCACCCCTTCAAGGCCATCTATTCTGAAGCGCTCCCAGCCCAGCCTTGGTCAAAAAGACAGTCTTAAGACCAGAGAAGAATAGCGGCAGATGGACCTATAGGCATGAAGTGCAGTGAAGCATGCTGAGATATTTAACACCACAAATCATTTTAGTAATGACCCACTTCCTTATAATATCTTCATGACAAATACCACAAGTCATTTAAGTAAAGTCACAATTCCAAACACCAGTAATATCTAAATGAAGCACAAGAATAGCTTAAACCATGACAAAGTGTAGAAAAAATCCTCAATATGCAGTAATATCTCCACCAAACAAATCATACCTGACAAATGAAGTTCATCCCTCTGGTTCAAACTAAAAATTTTGAGTTCAAACTTCACATGCTAACCCTGCTAATAAACTTCAACCAGTCATCTTATTAGGAAAAACAAAATGTCTACATATGAAAACTTTTGATTAGTAAGGTCGAGGCAAACCAGAAATGTCTCATTTAGGGTAACATATTATGTCTTATGAACTCTCTATGTCCCCAATCGGTCACAAATAAAAAAATTTCAGTATGATATAAATAATCTAAAAAAATATGCATCCAACTACTTAGAGACCTTTACTACCCCAGCTAATAATAATTAGAGTCATTGTCTATCTTCGAGTTGTGAAAATGGCAAAAGTCCAAAAACTGCAACAACCAAGTAAAGAAAGCAGCATTTCTACAGCATCATTTTGACAAAGTTCACTAAACCATAAATACGTACCTAAAAGGGCAGTTTGTAAATATCGATGCCGCAACAATAATATACGCATCAGTAGGTTATCATAAATTCTGCATTATTAAAATACAATAAAATCTCGTTAAAACATGGTCGTAGCAAGTCAATCAAGACCTACCTCTAATTAGGCCATGTTCTAACGAATTTATTTTCTATAGCAAACTAACTCTATCATCAAAACCAAAAACAATGTTACATCAGTATTGAAAGCTAATCAAGTGCCAATTTCAATTACAAGTTCATTATGAGTTCCCAGGGCAAAAGAATAATAACAATAATTGAACCACAAGAGTCGTCGTAATCAAGCGCGTACTAATGAGTTCCAAACACAAAAGAAAATCAACAATAATTAATTTACTCATACCTAGAGGATTATTATGACCAATAAATGAACCAAAGAGAAAGGCTGGAAATTGAGCATTTGCACTGGAATGGGAAACCGTTTGTTCGCGAGCGGCATTTTCGAATAAGGGACGCGCACTTCCAAATGGACGGAATGACTGACGTATTGCTAAACTCCGAGACGGCCAGATGAGACGGCCAATCAGATCAGCTAACAGACGACGCAACATCCCAGAAACATCCCATCCATCACAGACCCAGAAACACGTCCGCAAAACATCAGTGCCTGGAACAAACAGACCGAGAAACTAGCCGATAGTAAACTCTGACAGTGCTACCTGCTCATTAGTTATGACCTATCGTTAACAGGATATAATTTCAATGTGGTTTACCTCAACCGAACAGATAAAAAGTTATCATATGCCCTTCTTCCAAAATTTTTTGGCTCAGGTGTGTCTACCACACCTCGACAGGCAATTGCAGTTGTACTGCAGAGCAATTTTGCGCAAAGGACTTGTTCAATGTCTATACACAGCAATGCGAACCCGCTCACTCAGCACACAATGAGCGTTACAGGTCGACCGCTCTAATCAACCGGCCACAGTGGCCATAACCGGTTCACTTGTTTTATTTCAGAAAGTGGCGCCTGCTAATGCACTATGAACATGGCCACCTGTGCATGTTCGCTGATTTCATTTTGGGGCTGCTTTTTCAAATATGCATGTAATGAATAATAAAGAATGCCAAAGCAGAGCAGTAGTATTGCTGTTTAACATGTGGCCAACTTAAACATGGGTTGAGGGCTAATTTTAACAAGTCCTAGGATGGGCAACAATCTAGTTACATGCATAATAATATTAATAATAACACAAGTTATCTTTGTGAGCAAAATCAAGTAATGAGTCATAACAAAATAATGTGGAACATTGAGATTGTTTTTCCAATAACGAATAAAATTAGATGCCATTGCCTCTGAGTTAGCACTTTACACATTATGTCGTTTTTGTAGCTATTGAATGCAACTGCAACCTATTGAGATCCGAAATACAAGCCTGCATTTGACAATCAGCATCATTAGGCCTACTTAATGTATCATGCCTCTTCAGTTGGGGTTTTGGTATATAATGAAACAAGTCTTGAAACAAGTCAAATTACTTGTCGTGAATAATCGCGTTGTCAGTTTCACCGAAACTTTGAGCTTCTGTCTCTTGCTCCAATCCATCTGCCTATAAACACAATATAACCAAATCACTAATCAGACATTCCAAATCATTTATAAGACATTCTTATCCTCATTATCCAGACACCACACATCAGTCAATCATGCCATCTATCAAGACCTAACCATAAACCAGTAAAATTCACCTCCCCAAAATCTTGTACGAATGAACATCCTCAAGATACAATTCTAAATTAATACCACGCCACTACATTCTGAGCCACTTTCAAGGCTACCAGTAACTTGAACAATCCACCGCGAGTACAAAGTGTCAACGACTTCATTTTCTTAGCCCCGGCATATGAAGGCTGGTGGTCAGTCGTATCCCTCGTCATCTCATTTTCTCCCATCAACAGTGCATGGCCGTTGTACTCTTTATAGCTAGGGTTGCAGTTGGAGGGGTAGACATCTCAAAACCAAATCTCTGCTTCCCCCTTACAGAGATATGACCCCCGACCTCTTGATTGACAGTCCTCCATGTCAACCACAGCACCATCGAGTATCTGCGGTATATAACAGACCTGGTGTTGATTTCCTGGCGATTGGAGATCCTTGCTGTGAGCTTCATTGTTTTCAGTAGATGGCTCTTCTGTCGCTGTCCGTTGGGACTAAAACGAAAACGAACTTCATCAAGAAATCTCCCATTTAGCGCAGTTAAACAGTTGTATAACACTCATATCTCCATAATACAGTTGTCCAATTATAACATAATACCATAGAGGTGCCAGTAATCAATGAAACAATCAATGAATAATTGATCATTAATCATTAGTTTCTGACTGACAAGTTATCATTTAAACTCTTATTTTATATTTTAGTCCAGCACTGAGTGCAAATCATAAATACTATTTTAAATGAACTTTTATTTTCCTGGCCATCGCAACATAAATTCTGAATAAAAAAACCTAAATCTGTAATGACCAAACATTTGCATTTATGATAGACCTGTTCAACATGAGTGTTTTATTTGCAAGTAGTGCACAAACAAAGGTAGCATTAATAATAACACTAGTAGGCCAATGTGTGTGTGTGTGTGTGTGTGGTGTGTGTGTGTGGTGTGTGTGTGTGGTGTGTGTGTGTGGTGTGTGTGTGTGTGGTGTGTGTGTGTGGTGTGTGTGTGTGGTGTGTGTGTGTGGTGTGTGTGTGTGGTGTGTGTGTGTGGTGTGTGTTTGTGGTGTGTGGTGTGTGTGTGTGGTGTGTGTGTGTGGTGTGTGTGTGTGGTGTGTGTGTGTGTGTGTGTATGTATGTATGTATGTATGTATGTATGTATGTATAGTCTTTCAATTATCACTCGGGTCGTTACAACATATATAGTTCAACTTATGCCAGATAAATTTTCATGTAAAATTTATAACTCCTCGAATGCTGACCTTTAACCTTTCGATCTCCTTGTCTTTCTCGTCAAGTGCCTGTCGCAGTTGAGCGTCAGAAGCAGATAGACGCTGAAGCAGTTCCGTTTTCATCTGCTCTATTTTGTCTTGAAGCACCTGTACAGAAGAAAACATCCGACATCTTCATGTATGGGTCAAAGGTCAGACTCAATTCAAACAATGTAAAGTACCAACTACTCATATGTTCCTATTAGAATGTATTGGACGCATTCAATTGCTGCTCTGTTGCATCTCATATAGATGAATAGGATGATCCTGGGCATGGGGTCTATTGTCATCTAACTTCTCAGCATATGCCCATATTAACTGATACTACTTCATTATACAATCGAACTATAACACATCCACATATCCAATTCAACAGTCAACATATTCTAGAATCAAATCAAACCGTAATACATGAATTAATGCATCTATGAGCAATGATTACAATAGCGCTAAATAAATCTTCAAGACTTTTTAAACATAAAACAAGTTTCATGAGTTGCATACCATCTGCTAGGAAAACAATATCCAATAAAAATTATTCCTCCCTTCGACCTGCATATCACATGAATAAAATTAGCACAAACTGCAGATTAGTATACATAAAAATGTTAAAGTAGGTTAATTACCCCCAGCTTAAGTCTATAATCAATCAAACAGTGGTTTGTAAAACACTATCAGAGGCAATAATACTAAAACATGTTCAAAAGCTCACTAGTTTTGCACACAATAAATTTTTAATGCATAATGACAGTACTTATTTAAAATTGTTACGAAGACCTAACGTATTAACACATCAAAAACACACAAAACAGCAGACTCAAGATGTGCTTGCAACAAACTGAGGTGCAAACATTAGTAAAACATTTATTAACGCCTCAAAGTAGGATTAGACAGATTAGTGAGCATTTCACAACATGACTGTGCTGAAACAAAAGCCTTATTATCAATCTCAAGGAGTCGTGTTCTACTTGCGAGGTTGGAAGACACATCAGCATTTAATTTTCAGTACAATATCTGTGCAAATTCTAATACAAAAAATAAGTTTTAACAATAGTTTCTTAAAATAATAATTCACAAAACACATAAATCTTTGGATTTCATCCAGCGATTAAGTAACAATCAATTTTGTTTTGGCTCATTCCAGACATTATTTCCATATCCGATAAGTAATAAAGATTGCAGTGTGACAATATACATGGAGATCAGTCACCCATTTGAAGGGTATGTAGAGGCAAGCTGCAGATTGCAAGCTGCAGAAATAGGGTTGTAAGAGATCTTCACAAGATTAAGATTTCTAGTCCTAAGATAATTTGGCCAGACATCGGTTGCAGATGTTCAAGGAGGCCATAACATCCCATCCAAATATCGACTGATGGTGACCCTCAACCGGTTCACCTTATGCCGACTGGTTCAGGGCTGTTCTGTTCCTCTCCCCTCTGCTGATCAATTTATCTATCCAGACCCCCTTGCACTGTCTGATGAAGATATGGAACCTAGCAGATGTTACTAAACAAGCCATCTGGTTGATATTGCAATATACACGGTCCTTAGCAATCCAACTGTAGGTAAAACCATTAAAAAGGCAGCTGTTATTAAATGGTGGGTAATATGTTACGGATAATTTAGGCTAGTCAAACATCCGGTAAATTCAATTTACTTATCTGAATTCTCGTTATGCCCTCTCAGAAACCCAGCAAACTGTTACAAAGTTATATCAGAGGAACTAGTTGATCTAAGGGCAAACTGGTTAGCTGCAGTCTGCAACAGATTTTATAAAGTCCACATCACGTGTCAACTACTGCCTGGGTTATTAGACCCCATAACTTGGAACTCTTTCCAAAGAGAGTGAACTAAAAGCGTATCAAATACACAGTCAGTCTGCTTATTAATAAGGAGCAATATAACAACACGAAGTAAACAGATGAAAAAAGAAGATAGGGATACTTAAACTAAACAGCAGATACATGTCGAGACCAATTCAAAACCTAAAAACACCATGATATTCAGACAACCTTCAGATATTGATTAAAAAAAATCGACTGCTCAAATTTCCAGAAGCACAAGATGCACTATGTTTAGCAGTTTGGAGCAAAGGTCAATACGCAGACAAGAGCAACGGTCTTTCTTCCACATAGCGTAATTGAATAACCGGTAGTCACTTTAGCAAAAGGCATATCTGGAACATTACTGCTGACATAGACACAATGCAACCATTAGACACTGGCAGAACTAGACCCGAAATAGAAACTAATATTTGGCCACACAAAGTGCACAGCAAATAGATAGACTCAGAATAACCTCCAACTGGAATATGACAATTGTGTGGTCATTGAAAGATTGGAACAGCCACAAATATGAAAATCGAAAGTATCACTGAACGAATGATCGTCACAAACCAAAAGATAAAAAGTGTCTTGAAAATGAACTTGGAAATGCCTGAAACAAAAAGATCTGGTAACTGGAATACAAGTGCAAAGGAATGACTTAAAACCGAGCATCATAGGAACTGTCTTTAAACACATAACTACGCCGCTACGTGGGCTCTTTACGAGTTCTTACTGTGTTCTCTCGTTTCTGCTTGTCGAGTTCTTGCTGCATAAGAACAGCCTTCTCCAGTCGCTCATTCAGGTCCTCCTGGGTCCGGGAAAAACCCTCTGCATTCTTATCCCTCTCCTCCAGAGAAGTCTGTAATGTGAGCACTCTGCCAACAAGGTCCTACAAGCGGGGAACGACACATCGAAATGGAAAAAAAGACACAAATGACTCGACGACAATAAAGGTTCAGAACACAAATTATTCAGCCATCCAAGCATAAAGATCTGGAATAAATGCAAAAGAATCATGGTACATGCATTTACCATCTAATTGGCTCCTAATGCATGACTGTGAGGTCTCAAGTTTGTTCAAAAAGACGGTTATACCATATTTCCCATACATAAGATGGTTTAGTATAGAAACTGGCAAAGCAATGTGCAGTAAGCACCTCAAAAGCCAAAAGAAACAAGCAAATTGTTGCAGTCAAATGATTCAACTCGTAAGTAAGAGAAAACGGTAATCACACAACAAAATGGTTAGTTGTCAAAATATGTCAAACTTCCCTCTAAGTTAAACTCTAATCATCCAATGTGTAATTATGCATGCATCATGATGTACATACAAAATAGGTGGTAAAACTAATGTATCAAATAAGTCATGACCACTGACCAGCATTAGTATCAAACAGAACCAACCACCGCTTCGACATTAGAATTATGCTCACACAGTTAATAGCATTGCATTGGTAGGGATGAACAGTGTCAATTTCCTGTCAAAATCTGAGTACCGAGTTTTATGAGTTGAATTGTACAGAATCCGAGTTTCAGATGTTTAAAGAAAGTCTCATTCTCTTGATTACTAGTTTGGTAGTTTGCACATTTTTCCGGATTTTAATGGTTTGCCTCAGTTTACACCAGAAAGTAATAACTTGTAACCAGTAATAGTAACAGTATTTGTGTTTTAAGTTATGTCGATTGTTGTTTTGTAAATAAAATAACCCAACTTTTGTTTTCAAAACTGAAAATCGGAAGGCTGATTATTGTTAAAACTCGGACCCATTGTCTGTCAGAGTTTATGCTGAGTACTACAAAACTCATTCATCCCTAGTATCTTGAAGCAACTCCTTCAAAAAGTGAGTCCATAGTAACTCAAATAACAAGCTCTGTCATTCATAAAGTCCTACCAGATCGTCTTCTACATATCACCATAATAGTTTGAGCAATTGAATTAAGTTCAACAATACTTTTAAGTAATACACTATGTTTCAATTTCTTTATATTTTCGACTACCAAGTTCAATTACTCAAATGACAAAAGAAACGTGTTACTAACTGCCCAACTTCATTCAGTAACTGCTTCCAATTACAGAATTTGAACACGCAAGCAACACTGGTATTGGCCAAAATCAAACAACTGAGATTGAATCATATGTTCAGAAGAACTAAGAAACATCTCTGACTCACTTGTTTTTCTTGTTCAAGTTGAGTTAGTCGTTCATCTTTTAATTTATTATCACAGCTGAGTTGGTGGACCTCGTCGTCCATCTTCGATTTCACTTCTTCAAAACCCTGGAAATAATTTCAAGAATGCAATACAGTAATGAATACAATACTCAAAATACAAAAACGAATCTACTACACTGATTTCTCTCAAATTTTCTTTTATCTACTTAACACTGTTCTTTTTAGCCATGACGCAGTTAGGGAGTGTGTCTGAGTAGTTTTCTTGAAGAGGCTCCACATAAATGTTTGATATGAATAAACGGTGCTGACTGGTTAGAGCGGTCATTCTGTAACCTCTACAGCATGGTCTCGACCCTTTAACTGTGAAAATCTCTCACTCACATTTTGCTCTGAACCATTGATTGAGATGAGAGAGTAGTGCTAAATAAATGTAATGAGCCATATCTACAATGCCCCATTAAGATACTTGCTCAGAGGCACTCTCTGTGCTGGCCTAAGCGATGTTCATACATTATGTAATTAATTAATAATCATTTAACGACAAGCCACTTTGGCTGCCCTGTGACTTTTAGTACACACTCATTGAACGAAGGTGTAATCACGATTTATTTCTTACCTGGTTTTCTCCGTGAATGGCACTTAGTTCTTCCTTCAGTTGACCTACTTCCTGAATGAGGTCAGCCTCTTTTTGGTGCAGATGATCCATCTGTAAGTGACAAGATGCCACTTGTCCTTCGACCTCATGAAGCCTTGCTTCAGTCTGATCACAATTTGCAATCTTTGCCTCAAGATCCAGGGTCCTGACTGCCAGAAGAGTCAACTCTGTATCCTTCTGAGCAACTTCAGCCTCCCTCTGGCGAAGCCTCTGAAGCTCCGCTTCCATCTCAGTGAACTCTGCTTCCTTCCCCAGAAAATCTGCCACAGTTTGCTGGAGGCTCTGAAGCTCCATCTCTTTCTGAGCAAATTCTGACACCTTCCGTTGTACTGCATGAAGCTCCGCCTCCTTCAGCTGCAATCTCTGAAACTCCTCCTCCTTCTGTTTAAACTCCGCCTCCTTCTCAGCAAACTCTGCCAATGCTTGCTGCACTCGCTGAAGCTCCACCTCCTTCTGTGTAAACTCTGCCTCCTTCACAGCAAACTCTGCCAAAGCTTGTTGCACTCTCTGAAGCTCCACCTCCTTCTGTGTAAACTCCGCCTCCTTCTCAGTAAATTCTGCCAATGCTTGCTGCACTCTCTGAAGCTCTGCCTCTTTATGAAAGAACTCGACCTCCTTCTGTGCAAACTCTGCCAAAGCTTGTTGCGCTCTTTGCAGCTCTGTCTCTTTCTGACTGAACTCTGCCTCCTTCTGAGCAAATTCTGCAACTACAAGTTGAATCCTCTGAAGCTCCACCTCTTTCTGAACCAATTCTGTCTCCTTCTGTGCAAACTCGGCCTCCTTCTGCTGCAGTCTCTGAAGCTCCACCTCCTTCTGAGTAAACTCTGTCAATGCTTGTTTTACTGTCTGAAGCTCTGCCTCCATCTGTGTAAACCCTGCCTCCTTCTCAGAAAATTCTGCCAATGCTTGTTGCGCTCTTTGAAACTCCGCCTCTTTCTGAGTAAGCTCCACCTCCTTCTGAGAAAACTCTGAAACCGCAAGTTGCACTCTCTGAAGATCCACCTCTTTCTGAACCAACTCTGCCTCTTTCTGTTTAAACTGTGCCACTTCTTGTTGTGCCCTCTGTAGCTCCATCTCTTTCTGAACGAACTCTGCCTCCATCTGAGCAAACTCTGACACCTTCTGCTGAAGTCTCTGAAGCTCCAAGTCTTTCTGCGTAAACTCCGCCTCCTTATGTTGCAACCTCTGAAGCTCCACCTCCTTCTGAACAAACTCCACCTCTTTCTTATTCAACATCTGTAGCTCCGCCTCTTTCTGAACGAACTCTGCCCCTATCTGCTGCAATCTCAGAATCTCTGCATCCTTCTGACACAGCTGCTGGTGCAGAGCATCCAACTGTGCCCCAAGGGAATCTGTCACCATGGCATCCATTTCGCGAGATCTTCTCTGGAACGTCTCGTTCAACATCGAGATCTCCGACTGCATTCTCTGAAAACAACGAAATGAAAATAAAGGAATGTGTGGCGAGACATTTCCACTGGCCAGATCTCATTTGACAAGCGGGGGACATCCAACGAAAGGGGTAGGAAATGTGGGGTGGACACATGTATAATGTGTAAAAGGTGGGGAGGACTTGTCCCCTTGACCCCCGGGATTGCCGCCTCTGCCATTGGCAGCATAACCTCTGCAAGTCAACGATTGCTGGTCTGAGTCTGCTGAGCAGACGCCTTCATCAGTTTTCCTCAAACCTGTGCATCAGATTCATATTTACTGACCTTGATTTGGTTATAAACACATAAATAATGATATAAATAAAAAAATGCAATATAAATAAACAGAGTTAAACAAATACATAGATACATGATTTTCAGACTCACAAAATGTCTTCTGCATTCAATTGCCTTCTGTATAAATGCTTCAGTATTTATTGTAATTGTTGGGACATTACAGACATTTAGTTTGAAAGTTTATTTCAGGCAAAGCTCTAGCACATCATTCCAGAACAGAGGCTATCTGGAGTGTTTGAGCCAACTTTAAGCCTTTTAACGACCAGCTACATATGTTTTCCCATACATTTTAGTACACGCTGGTCGTTTAAGGGTTAAATTGCCTGTATTTTGGTTGGTACCCAATAACATCAAATAAAAAATCTACATCAGACATTATGCATACGAGGACAGCTATCATCATAGATGTGTGTGGTAACTTCACAAGTAATTTACTATACACTGCCTGATGCAAAAACCATAGAAAGAAGACAAGAAACATTGGTGTTGATTCTAAGAATTTGTTTCTGCTGAGGGCTGCTCACCTGGAGTTCGGAATCCTTCTGAATGCCATAGGCCACGAGTTCTTTATTCTGTGACTCCTTTGCCTGGAAGAGTCTCTCCAGGTCAGCCTTCTGCTTCTCCAGTTCCTTAACATCCATCCATCACAAACCAATTAGAATCTAACAATCACTCAGATGAATAAAACAGGGCAATGACTTACCCATAGAAGAAGAACAGTCCCTTAAGCTAGAAGAGTGAGAGACTCCTGAGCATACAAGGGCAGGTGGCCAGTCCTTTCCCTTGCCAACATTGTATGTTCAATGTACATATCTGAGATGGCTATGGGCAGGGGTCGTACATAAATCTCAAACCAAATTTCTACCCTAGCGGGGACCTGAACTTCTGTTCCTTCGCTTGACAGTCCATCATGAAAACCACTACACTATCCATATTCAACAACAATTTAACAACGAGAAAGTATTAGTTAAAGCATTTAAATGGTAAAATATATGCTAAGTGGTATTAAAGTAGAATGAGCTTCTTAGAACTATATGGGTATAGCAACTACGTCTCATAAGCACGTGAAGTCAGCTAGGTGGCCAGTCCTCTCCTTCATCATATGCTATGATCACAGACTGTCCAACATATATAGATAACTTTGCTAGGAGCACACATGGAACAGAAGTCTTGAAATATCATTCTGTCATAGATGGATTTAAACGTCAGCCTGCAGTCGTTAGTCCAGCTTTATAATTGTAAACACTACATAACATCCACGAAACAGGTTTTCTAGAACTAACCATGAAGCGATTCCTCATTTTCTCCACTTGGTTCAGTTCGAGGGTGAGGCGCTGAAGTTCTGACGACATATTCTGACATCTCTGATCTGACTTCTGAAGATTCTCCGACATATCGTTCTTCACAACCTGCAGATCTCTCTGTCAAACACAGTTACAAAACGCAATGAACACAAGCTCTCGTTTACACAAATATTCACTGCTCACACAAACAACAATACAATAATAATAATAATACAACAATAATAATAAATAATAAAAGTAAAATAATAAAACTAATACAATACATATTAATAATGAAATAATAACACAATAATAATAACAAAAATAATAGTAATAATGGTGAGAACCTTCAACCCAGTTCTATAGCTTCTCAGAACATGAGGAATTTTTCAACCTCCAACAATTAAACCAACCAAAACCACAAATGCTATTACCATTATTACTTACCAGTTACTACAGTCTCCTGGTGTAAACTGAGGCAAAACCAAAATACTCAGAAAGATAGTGCAAACTGTCAATCTAAAAATCAAGAGAATGAGACTTTTTAAATATTCGAAACTCGGACTCAGCACAACTGAACTTGAAAAACTCAATAGAAAATTGAGACTCGATAGATAATTGAGACTAAATTCATTCCTAGCGTGTATGAACTCGGCCATTTATATAGCTCCTTCAAAGAACCTCATAGACCAGACCTCAAGGACCATGATCCTCTCCAGGTGGCGCTTCTCTTTGATCTCGAGATCCTTGCGTGCGTTTTCGCTTGCGTTCATCTGAAGAGCGTTCTGCTTCAGAGCATCATCCATCACCCGAACTCTCGTCTGTAGTTCCATCTTCACAGAGTCATCAGCCGCCAAATGCCTGCTCAAAAAACAAACGCCAATGCTCATCAGTTCCTCTGATAACAATGATAATTTTCATTTAATTTCAAACTGGCATGATTACAAGTACAATATGAACGAACGACGACAAGTTACTAAAGGAGCGTATTTAATTCTACGGCAGCCAAGCATGGCGCCCATTACATTACACATCTCATTTTAACAGATGCCACCTAGCAAAAGAAGGACTAGTCAGTCAACCATACGAGGATGTGAGTATCGAACTCGGTTCCTCAGCTCTGGGTCCCAGTGTGTTCTCCATTACCCTATGATCCCCTACCTTAATCAACGTTTAATATTTGATTGCAGTATGGTAACATGATCCAAGAGGTGATGGGTAAGAATAAAATTCAATTCAGTTTATTGCTTTCAGTAAAACATGATTTGCCCATTAAGCATGGACAAGTGAAAATCATACATAATAACAATACAGGAGTTCAGTTAATTAGATAGCGTGTAACAGCTGCATTAATTAATGATCTTTATTTTCCTCTAGTGGTCATTTTGTTTCATGTCCAGTGCTTCTCTCAATGTGAGTCAGACAGTTAGGTTACATTTAATAAATTTAATGATTGGTTATATAACATGAAGGACAAATTCTCACATTAGACAGTCAAGGACACAAATTCAATCATTTGTTCATAATAATATTTCATTTGCTCATTTGCTCATAATAACATTTCATTTGCTCATTTACTCCTAATAACATTTCATTTGCTCATAATAACATTTCATTTGCTCATTTACTCCTAATAACATTTCATTTGCTCATAATAACATTTCATTTGCTCATTTACTCCTAATAACATTTCATTTGCTCATAATAACATTTCATTTGCTCATTGTACAGTTCAAACCATAACTGCCATTGCATCAGTAACTCTGTCCAACTCTTAAATATTGTCTAATTGCTACTTAAAAGGCAGTGTAAAATTCTTACTATTATTATTATAATTAATGCACAAATATTAAGTGCAAATATCTGATCTGAAGACCAAACATCAATCAATGACACTCAGCAAAACACAAATGAAGAATTTGCTCAACGTCTACACATTGTGATCATCTCTGACCAAACCCGCATGAAAAATGATGTTAGTAATAGTAATTACCCAACACAAAGGACACACACAATATAAGTCATTTTGTTTCATTTTCATAATAACACATTTTCATTTCTTTTGTATCAAGTGATGAAAATGAAATCTAACACCAAGACCACTGAATCATACAAGCAGATGATGCACACACCAGGTGCCAGAATAAATTGAACTCTTTACGACACACATCAACCCACGTCGACCACATTATCTACGCCTGGACGAAGATAACGATCACGCATTTGCACAGTGCTCGCAACAGCTGTTCTCGTCATCAATACAGCAATAAAAGCAAATGTTTCCAGCAAAGCACAGGATGCAGCTGACTGTCGATATAACAGGTGAATGCCGTGCCGCCTTTAGAAATCATCACCATCAAATGATTGAATTGAAGAATGATTGGTTTGAACAACTGAAATTAAGTTACAAGATCAATTGCTTTGTGACTCTAAAATTACACACGTGGCAATGCAAATGATCAAAACTTAATGGAAATGTAAGCATATGGTAATGGAAACATCATTATGGAAATGGAAAGATGGTGAAGGAAACATCATATCGCAATGGAAAGATCACATGGCAATAAAAAGATAACATGGCAATGTAAATATCAAATAGTAATGCAAAAAAATCACATGGCAATAAAAAGATAACATGGCAATGTAAATATCAAATGGCAATGAAAAACAATCACTTGGCAATGAAAGAAGATCGATGGAAAGATCATATGGCAATGATAAAGATCACATAGCAATGCAAAAAGATCATATGGCACTGCAAAAAGATCATATGGCACTGCAAAAAGATCATATGGCAATGAAAAGATTGCATGACAATGTAGCTGATTCCAGATGAGAACAACAAAACTTTGCCACTGCATACTAAACCAATGAAACATGTATCTGATATAGCCTAGAGAAGCTGGTTAGCAAGATTCAAGTACTAATTAGTGCCATCTGCCTTCTGATAATGCCTAGTGCAATCAGACACATCAGATCAGCTAGAAGCACGCCTCTTCCAGTTACAGCGTGCTCACATTAGATATCTTGAAGGGGCGCTAGATCAAGTATTTTTGATAGATTGATTGATTCTAAAAAGTGCAATTTTCAAAAGTATGCCTTATCATAGTGTTTAAACCAGATCATGCACACCAAGTGTCTTATCCATTGCACGAGTTGAGGGGGACAAAATACACTTTGTGTTAAGCAGAATGCTAAGAAACGCATAAACACTGTACTATGATTCTAATATAAGTTGTTTTCACTCACTTGGTGTTTGAGATGCTGTCCTTGAGTGCCTTGTTCTCATCCTTCAACTGTTGAACTGCTATGCTACGGTCTTGTATCTGATCTCGGAGTGCCTTCAACTCCACCTTCTGCTGCTCCACTGATCGCTCCAGCTGAACTCTCTTCACCTCTTTGTCTTGCACCTATCCAACGGAACATGCACATGGAATCCAGATCCAGCCTAACCTAAGGACATCTCTGCAGCCTATACCATAAGAGTAGAAAGACATAGCACTTCCTGCAATTAAATAATAATAATGAAGAAAATGAAAGATCACACACATAATAATAATAATAATATCATTATTCAATTTCAAACTGATAAACCAAAGTCTGATCACAAGTACAGACGTATAGGAGTGTCTTATCCATTGCACGAGTTGAACTTAACTGTCGGCAGTCATGAAAGGCATCCAGTCTTATACAATTGATTCAACCAAAGCAAATGCCAAGCAAAATATGACTAATCAATTGGACTCACTTAATCTGCTCAGCACACTAGCGTCTCATTCATTCCTTAAATGACCCTCATATAATAAGCTATGGCTAGGAAGCTTTCATCAATTGGTGTCTCTCAGAGTTGACTTAAGGTACCGGTCTACCTAATATCCCATCCAATGCTGATGGAGAAAGGATTTGAGATGAAAGGCAATGCTTCTGATAAATATCAAGACAATATCTCCCTGTTGATCGTTTTGATCCTTTTATTCCTAGGACTAAGACTGCCTTTACCCAACATCGAGCATTTGCTGTTGTGGGTCCATCTACCTGGAATGACCTTCGTCCCTCTTTAAAGACGAAACTAACGACTGGCTTCTCTCTCCATCGGCTTCTCACTCTTTAAAGACGTTTCTTTTCCAACAAGGTTTCCGTGCTGAGAGCGCCTCTGAATAGTTATTCTGTGAGAGTTGCCATTATAAATCAAAAGAGATGGTAAAAGGGACAGATTGAAAGAAACCGAGGAATGTCGTGGAACTCACCTGAATGCTCAGCTGGTCAATGGCCTGTGCGAATAATCGATTCTTATCCCTTTCCTTGTTTAGTTCTCCAAGAAGTTCCTTCGACTTTTCCACCTCTGGTTCAACCACAACAGAAACAATAAACATTCCAGAGAAAGATAAATATATTTCTCATCGACTATAAACAGACATCCCAAAACCAGACATTTATTTACTAACATCATTGTATGTCAAAAAATAGCAAACAGGAACAACTACATGTCCTGGTGACAAGAAGACTAGCTAACACTATAGTAAACATCTTATTATTACCATTATATATTTTATCAACAGCAATATTATTATTATTATAAAACTATTATCACAACAATTTCACATAAAAAGCACAATATTTACACATGGCAGTATTAATTTATGCAGCAATAGAATAGATAACTTTGGAACTACCTGATGATAAGGATATCTTCAAGGCACTGACAGAGTCCAGCACTTGACTGCTTTCAACTGGCTTCTAAAAAGAGAACGTACCCAAGTGTCAAATTGTTTTTCGGATGCTCAATTGACGTTGGACTGTGTACGAAGCCCAGGTAAGAATTAAAACTCTTATACAATAGCATTTATTGCCCACAGAATAAGTATATGCCACAATGACCCAAGAGCTGACTGACTGCTTATTAGTATTGAATGTTGTAGTACAACATTGGTGAATCAAAGCACATTGCTGCATTGTATTGTTAGCCTGAAGTATTGTATTGCTACCCTGAAGTATTGTATTGCTACCCTGCAGTATTGTATTGTTAGAATGAAGTATTGTATTGCTACCCTGAAGTATTGTATTGTTAGAATGAAGTATTGTATTGCTACCCTGAAGTATTGTATTGCTACCCTGAAGTATTGCATTGTTAGAATGAAGTATTGTACTGTTAGCCTGAAGTATTGTATTGTTAGCCTGAAGGCATTTGAACCCCAAACCTTGCTAAGATGAACATTCATACCTATTGCTGACTCTCTGGCTAGCTCCTTCGCTTCTTCAAGGGCCTGCTCCACTTCTATTTTAGTCTCACCTCACTCAACTTAAAACTAAGAGATGTCTACATGGTCCATATACATACATGGCTCCTTTGACTGCCAGATCTGCAAATGCTTGGTACATCATATAGACTATCAACTCTCGAAGTGATGAAAGGGAACAACCACAGAATGACCACACACGACAAATGGAAAGGTGCTATATAAATTAACTTAACAAATAATAGATGCCTTCGATCAGCAGCTTAGAAATTTCCAACAGACCTCGGTTTCATCTTTCGTGGGATTGCTCTTCTCTGTGGTCTGGACGTGTGATGTTTCTCGTGTCACCGGAATAAAACCTTCTTCACAGTCTTCATCCTCTGGTTCAGCTTTAGCCAGTTGGTCCACATTTGAAGTAGTAGCCACAGCATCAGACCCTAAGTCCACCGGAACATCACCACCGACTACAGAATGCTCCCCATTCGAAGCTAAAACCCGAAATATAAAGATATCAACAGAAAAGCACTCACTTTTCACAAGATCTTTGTAATACCAATGACATATTAATAACGATGACAAAATGTCAACAAAATAATATTACCGTTAGCAAGAATAAAATAAAAATAGTAACATTTGAAATTCGTGTTAACTATTCTGTAAAAAAACCATCGTAACAATTTTTTCCCTATTTGTTTTCCATTTATGGCAGCTTTTCTTTCCTGTCTTGTCCCCATTATGTTTGAGCATAGGGCAAGATATCCCTTCAACCAAAGGACCACATTATAAGAAAAAACATAATCTTTTATCTTAGTGTGGTAACAATATCATATCATCATCATTTCCTGATGACAATCGTTTGACAGCAATGGATTTTAATTAATGATGTCCATTGTCCAGGTATCTTCCATTTGCTGTATTGTCCTCATTTATACAATGGTACATACCTTGCAAAAACAAGAGATGACTTTGTTCAACCCTAGTTTGCAATGTACTATGGAAATTTTAAAGAAACAGTTGTATTAACAGGTGAAACAATTATATTTCAACATACCACTGGTTTTGCCATTCTTCTTCTTTTTCTTTCTCTTCTTTGCCGCTTTCTCCCCGGACGCATCCGCAATGGCCGCGTCCCTCTCTTCGTTGTTTGATGCCCCGTTCTCCTCTTCCTTTTCCAAAGCAACCTTTTCCACTACAGCCTCTCTCTCTTTCACAGCAGAAAGCTGGAGGGATTCCTTCTTCACCATAACATTATCGTCATCCTTCCTTGGCTTATTTTTCTTCCCTTTCTTTTCTCCAGCAGTGTCCACCGTGTTCACTAATCCAGGGTCATTTCCAACTACAGCGGCCTCCTTAGATTCCGTGTTTGCCTTGGGAGATCGCGACTTCTTGCCTCCAGCAGATTTTCCCATATCCAACTGGGAGAAATCCTCCAGATGCTCTAATACTGGAGTCTCGTCAGTCTCCCTGTCATCTTCCATTTCCACGCTTTCATTGTCGGATTCCGTCTCGTGCCGGGCCTCCACCTCCAGGACGTTCTTCCCACCCACATTTCCCTTTCCTTTGTTTTTCCCCTTCTTCTTTCCTTTCTTCTCGTGTGAGCCTTTCGGAAGACTTTCTGCCTTGACGCCCTCTCCCTCTCCATCGCTCTTCTTCTTGTTTTTGCTAAAGCCAAAGTGCTTTCGCTTCTTATTCTTTTGACTCCCTGATGAAAGGTCAAAAGATAGCTTCTGGCTGACCACCTTGTGTGGCTTTCTTCTCAGGACAAACAGCAAAACAGCGATGACGACAACACCCGCACCCACCAACGCATATACCAGCTCCATTTCAAACAAAATAACTTGGCTGAAGATCTGTAGTAAGACAAACAGTTTATCACATTATGTAACTTCCTCAAATGATATTCAGAAATTTTAATGACTGCTTAACTTATATCCATCATTTATTATATACTTCATTAACATTTCTTAAGTGAGTTTCATACTAATGAGCTGATATATAGTTCTAGCAATCCTATCAAAGAGATTGTTGTTAAATACTTGTTGCAGTTTGTGTCTTTTTGGTTGTGATATTATGGGGTGAATCCATTATGGGGACTAATGGTAAATAAGAGATGGCTATTGAATTACTTCCTCAATTACACAACTGTCTTCCTGGTAGAAACAGTACTCTATTTTCTCTTACAATCTGGGATAGCCATTTTGTTTTCAAGTATGTCACAAGCACGCAGTCATTTCTTCACTATTGCCCTATATTTCATCATTTCTAAACATTAATTTTAGCTCACGAGGACCAAGCAACTGTGTTTTGTATCAAGATTTACTGCATGGTTCTTTAAAACATCTACAAGTGCAAACTTTCAACAACTTATAACAAGCTCAGTTAAAAACAGTACATTACCAATAAGCCTTGCTGCCGCTCATTGCAGATAAAACAAAGCGGCTAAAATGAAAAAGTATTTAAAACTGAGCTTAACCAAGCAATGTGAACAATTCAACAGTATAGTCAAAAGTGCTGAAAATGGACTCTGAACAGGCCACGCCAATGACACGAGTCCGTTGAACGAAATCAAGTACGCTTTTCCCTTATTAAACCCTAACCGGATTATTGGCGAAATTCAACAATTTATCGCTGTAACATACACAGAAGAAAAGTCCGAACGTATGCAGCAGACAGGTCGATTAGGTGGCGTAGATCATGCAGCGGTCCTCTTTATTTAAAGCAAAGGACCCCACGAAGCAGAAACGCCATGACAGTCACCTGGGACCAACGGATTACAAATTTCGCTTAATTTCGGATGATGTCGTGATGCGAAATTGGAAGCGCCTCTCTTGGGCGCCGCGGAAACTCGATAATAATTGGGATAAAAATATAATAGGCTTACGATTTAACATTAGATATTAAACATCACTGCTGACAATTTCAAGCACACATACTTAAACCACATATTTAATAATTATGAACAGCGTAATGCACCTTAGGCTAATCTTTCGAAATTCAAAGAGTTTTTTCAATGTTGTTATCATGAGAACTTCCTCTAAAATGTTGACAACGTAGCTAAAAGCATGCTAAGTCTGACTTCTACGAACCTAGTGCAAGTTATCTAGATTGATCTACGGCTATGCGCGAAAAATCTAACGTAATTTCAAATATTTTCATGTAAACTTTATGAAGAAGGGATAGGCTTGTGCGTCAAGGACAATAGATCAAAATTTAATATGCACTAGAACAGCCACGATGGATCAACGTTGAACGCGCTTTACTTAGCCCAGCCAATGGCCCATCCCAGCAAAAGGACCTATTCACAAAATGTCCCTGTGCAACGTCATGTCACAAGTTTTTTTGGGCGACAATCTGGAGCAAAACATTTTCACATCTTGTTAGCATAACCAGTTGATGCATTAACTTTTAGTTATGAAGGTAAATTCATATTGACCGACGAATAATT
Source organism: Bimastos eiseni (assembly GCA_959347315.1). NCBI lineage: Eukaryota > Metazoa > Annelida > Clitellata > Crassiclitellata > Lumbricidae > Bimastos > Bimastos eiseni. The sequence continues at coordinate 6,590,218 of OY365810.1, read as the reverse complement.
AGGCCTATGTAGTCAAAATAAAAAAATATGCCTGTTAAGGTTAAAACAACGATATTTTCAAATATAAGCAAAATTTTAATTGGGTTGACATCTATCATCTATCTGCAAGAGTGAAACTTAGGCCTACGCGTGTACACAAATATTCGATGAGTAACCAACAGTGTTGTATGCAAGACTTGAAACTTCAAGACCAAAACGAGACCGAGACAGTGAAGTGCCGAGACCGAGACAGTGTGGTACAAAGACCGAGACCGAGACACTAGGTTCAAGACAGTACGAGTACAGTAAAAGACAATTAAGTGATCTTATATAAAAGGCTGTAAAATACTAAAGTATCAGTTTTCGGGAATAATGTTACATCAATGACAAACGGCACGCCATAGCTATTGTTTTGTTATTATAACTTCCATTACGTAAACGCAATCTTCACAATTTCAGGTTCTATCTCAGTATTTTTCCACTTTAAGATAATCGAATTGATTTCAGTATCACGTGACTCGCGCGTTAACCAGAATTACCGTTTCTCGTAGATTCCGGTTTCAGTTTCTAGCGCAAGATTTTAAGACAGTTAATGTGAAATTTATAGAGACCGCTTGTTCGAGACAGAACATGACTTTCACTTCAAGACAGTTTCTAAAAATTCGAGACGCTACCGCGAGACCGAGACAGCAGGCTTCCGAGACACTAAAAAACTGTCTCGAGACGTCTCGAGACCGAGACACTGTCTCGAGACTATATACAACTCTGGTAACCAATCCTCTAATCGTAATTATAATCTCAACATTTCTACAGCGCCCACAAAAGCGAAGTCGTGGGAACCAACTTATTAACAGGCCTACAGCCTCCTTGTGAGCCCACTAAGGTTTTTAAAGTTGTTAATTGAATACAGAATAGCGGCAATAAATTATTACGGGATCTTGATCTATAGCATCCAGGTAGGCTTGCTAATGCTATTTGCTTATAGCCTTTGCTTTTATTAGCCTTTGCTTATAGACTTACGTACGTCCAGCGCTCTCGGATAAGGGGCCGTTCACATATTATATAACGCACAAAATCCCAATTTTTGACCCACCCTCTACCCCTAATGACGTTATATAACAGCAGCTGCGACCCCCCCCCCCCTATATTATATAATAGATGTGCTACCCACCCACCTACCTCACCCCAGCCTATAGGCAGGTTAAAAGACATACAATCGACATAATTGTATTGCAGAATTTGACACTTTTATAACAATACGATGTTAGTTAGCACTTTAATAGTAGTTATTCAGCTGATAATTGCCTTTATCCAACTCAAGAACTGCAAAAAATCATCATACGCCCAATTAGCAATGTAACAAAAGCTACCTTAAAATTGTGTACAATCTCGTGCCAATGATGATTAGACTGGATGTATGAGCTTTGCATCTTAATGATCGGACTTTTCATGGCGCTAAATTCGCTTGTATTAATTACGGTAACTAATTGGGAGTCGACGATTGTCACCATGTATCTACATATAGGCCTACTAATACAGCATGATGATACATGGTAGTTACGTACATCCTATTTAAAAGCACCATTTTAGTTTCCCTCCTTTTTTGCACTATAAATCAGCATTACGGTATCACACTGAATGGATTGGTTTAATATTGCACTATCGATAACTTTGCAGTACAACTCTACCTATTTAATAGCGTATAATGCATACAGAGTGCGTACTACAACTACAATTAAGTATTTAAGCAAACATAAACTATTTACACATACTATAGAAAATGAAATCAAACATCATGATAATACATACCAAAATAATTATTTCAAGTGAATTAATTTAAATTTAAACCAGAATCAAAAAAGCACACAGAATTGAATTTTAGAGCGTTTAAAGCTATGCGCATGAAATTGTTAAAATTGTAAACAGCAAATGGTTAAAAGTGGATTTATAAAAAAAACTAAGAACGTCAAGTCAATTCGACAGGTGGCAGCTAATGGTGCTAGTTTTGGTTCACAACGAATTGTGAACTTCGATTAAACAATGAAGGTCCGTGGTATATGGAATTTCCAATTGGCAGGCAAACAGGCAAAATAGCATAAGCTGAAAAAGTTTTTTATATAACAAAACCTTCAGCCTACCCCCACCCTACACAATATAACGCTAACAAAACCGGAACCCACCTACCCCTTGAGCGTTATATACGTGAACGGCCCCTTAACTGTTGCTGGACACTTATAACTTTAGCCTAGCGCTTAAGAAATTTCATTTTATAATTTGGCCCTAACATTAGGCCTACAATTAATGGTCTATAAGCTATAATTAAATTATGCCTATAATTGTGGGGCGAACATGATTGACGATTTTGGTTGCACTCTCCTTTCAACACAAAATAATGCCACATCCTCATCGTTACATCGGAGTAAAAAAAAGAGTAATCCAAAGATTAAATCGGACTTCTAAACATCATCGTTCGTCAGCATACATGTATATTATTGTAACTCGGAGACTCAAATTGTTCAACCAAAGACTGCGGATCTCTACATGCCAGAATGCCACATAAAATGGGGTTAATCAACGCCCAATTAATTTCTTCCTATAGTATCATCGACAAATTCTAAGCTCCGGTAAAAAATTGTCGCATTTATGAATCGGCGTAAATCCAGATTGAGCATAGGGGAAAGTGGGGGCAAGTTGGTTGCTGGGGCAAGTTAGTGCTTGCGCTATATAATTATAATGCATGGCAGGAAAGACGTCTAACAAGTTTATCGATGAGCATGTCAAGCCTGATCTTTTGTTTAATGGCGGCCATGCTGCGGTGCATTATTTTCGCTTGTTACCTAAAAGTAGGTTTTCTTATTTACTGCTTAAAATATTTCACTGTTAAAAAATATCGTATATCATAATCCACATATATGCAAAAAATATGGCAGATAGGTTATTTTTGTTAAGCGTTCATTGCACTTTATTACTGGTAATACCTTGTTTATCCAAATCACGTTGTGCAAACAGTGACCACGAGATTTTGTAGTGTGGACATGTTGAGGCAAGTTGGCGGGGCAAGTTGGCGGATGCAACCAACTTGCCCCAAAGGTCAGCCAACTGGCACCACTATAGGCCTAAAGGTAATTATCGATGTGTCGAGTAATTGTTACATTAAACTGATGTCATCGTAATAATAGGCCTTAATTCGAAACTTGTAAAGCGACAACAAAAGCGGTGTCACCGTAACCAGCTTATTAACATGAGCTTAATCAAAACAAAATCGACAGGCAGAGGTCAAGAGTCAGAGAGCCAGGCAGGCTGCAGGCAGACAGTCAGACGGAGTTTGGAGCCTAATAAATGACATTGCGATTTTTTTATAGAAATTGCCATTTTAATTACGTTGTTTTTGTCTGACATCCTTATTAAGGTTAAATGCTTTTAATTGAACGAATTTGATTCACGTATAACGCATTCGCTTTCTACTGTTACAAATCAGTTTTATGCATGATTTGTTTTGCCACCATCTTGCCCCAAGCAGGCAACCAACTTGTCCCAAAGCTGGGGCATGTTGGCTGACTTTCAGAATATTTTTGAGATGGTTTTCTTTAAACTTACAAAATATTGTGATGCTTGAATTTGTATTAATAACTGTGTTTTGAGATAAAGATTATTATGTTAGAATTATCGTTGAGTATCACGTGCGATAAAACTTATTTTTCAGCCAACTTGCCCCCATCTCCCCCACAGTTGCAGTTGCACTGCAGAGCAATTGTGCGCAAAGGACTTGCTCAAGGTACTAAGCCTGTTTATGAATTCGAGTGAAGATCGATGTGCCTAATAAAGACGAACAAGAAATTCGCATGAAAACTTGACGCACATTCCCCAAATTGCTGTAATATTATGATTTGCATTCTTCGTCTCAAGCGAAGTAGGAATCCATTTCTCTAAAGACCTTTTTAAAGTTGCGCGTATATCTCATAACTTGTTGTAAAGTGAGGACTTTTGGGCAGAGTGAAATTTGGTATAATGGGCAACTTACTTTAGTGAGATAATCGCTTGAACAATTAAGAGGTGACTGGTGAAAGAAGATCTGAAGATAAGTAAATCTCATTTCATCTTTCTTCTACTGGGAGATAATCAGGTCTGCGAAGGAGATAGGTTTCCTTTTCGCACCATAAAAATCAGTTCACACCATGTATGACAGTCGATTACCAAACTTAAAATGAAAATGTCATTCTCTTGTTGGCGACATATTTTATTTCAAGGATGACCTCACGTCGTATTGATGTGTATTCACAGCTATTTAGAGGCACATAAAATTAAGCAATTTTCATATAATATAACTATTATGTAAGGATCAAATTGGGTATTATCGTCCGAATAGCTGATATGTCTTAATAGCGTCGTAGAAAATCAGATCAGGAAATGGCACAGTGACAAGACAGACATAATTTTAAGAGTTGTCTCCTTCTCTTCTTAGCAAAGTCCACAGTATAACTTCTTGGCAATTTTTCTCGGTGCTCGTTGCTTACGTGCAAATGTGATGAACAGCTGCTCAAGAGTCGTCTGTCCCACCGAATAGTCCTCGATTTGATACTTTTTCTTCGCCTTCTCCATGATCTTGAAAATTTCAGACCACTTAATAATCCGCGCCTTGACCTGGTAGCTAAGAAGGTTCTCGTGGTGGTCCTTGAGAACGCTTTTTGGGAAATGACGACTGACGAAGGACTTCAGATTGTTAATCCGTTTCTTTAATTCCTTGGCCCTTTCGGCGGTGGGTGAGCGCTTGAGCTTGATGATGAGCGTGTATCCATCGCTGAACTTGTTTCTGAGGTGTTGGAGGTTCCCGAGGCAGAGAAAGCGACCGTTGACAAGAATTCCCAGCCGAGTACAAATGGCTTCGCATTCTTCCATGCTTGAATAACAACAGACATCGGGTTATATATATATATATATTGTGAATATATATAATATATATATACAATTACCTAATACGTCTGTCAATTTGTCTGTCAGTCTGATCTAAATATAGCCTGTCCGGTTCTTCCGTAAATCTTCTGTAAAAAATGTGCGAGTATTATCAACCCTACATAGAATAACATTAAAACTACATTGAATATTGTCTATTCGTCCACATTGTCTTATTCCAGCATTTTCTTTTACTACATTATGCAACCGAGTATGACCTCTTAAAAGTGGCTTAGACTAACACTGATAGCCCAGTACTTCACATGAGGTATGACTTCGAATAATTGCGCCATTAGGTTTATGAACTGTGCGCAAAAAGACTCTCCGTGTTTTTCTGCAGTTCTACCGTTATTTCGGGAACGCTGAATAAAGCCCTCAGAATGACTCCAAAGTTTGTAGAGTTTAACTCTCTACAAAGATACAAACGCCACGACAGAAAGGCTATATTGATGAGGAGTCTGTTGGCATTATTTTTTACGTGTATAGCAAGTAGCTATTGTGTTGAAGCTGATCATGAGTTTTCTGCTACCGGTGTTAGGTCGGGTTGCAAACTCGGTGATGAAACCTTGGACTCACTGTGCTTCCTCAGGTAGTGACCGGCCGAAACCATTTTTACATTTACGGCCGAAAAATAAAACGCCTCCGAAATGGCCGTTTTTGGCTTCGGCCGAAAACGAAATGAAAACGAAACAGCAGTGTAAGTTTCGGCCGAAAACGAATCCGAAATATACATGTCTGCAAACAAATATCATCATTACTGATGTGCAGACTCTTATACATTATATATATATATATTAAGCCTACATATATTATATATTTATATATATAACATATGCCGGCCGAAACTGTAATCGAGGAGCTTTCGGCTAAGAATAGCAGATGGGGCGCTGCCTGAGGAAATATGATTCCAATTAGCCGGGTCATCCGACGCGGCTGAAAGCATTTCGACCCGACTGAAGACATTTCGACACGACTGAAGGCATTTAGTCCTCTCCAGGTTGACAATATGAATTTCTATATTACCAAGGTAGAACTCTATGCGTTCAACTCAATGATGGCATGCTTATCATACCATACTGGAAGCGACTCGGCGTGCCAGACCGCACTAAGCTTACAGTTTCGGATGGTGCCGAAAAGGAACCTTGGTTTCGGCCGAAAACGAAACCGATAACGAAATTTTTCAGAAGCATGCCTGCTGCATTATGGATTCATTAACATATATATGTATTCTTCAAATTTTTAACTTATTATCTATTTCTTTGACCAGTGTCACTGAATATTAACTTTGCGATATCTTCGACGCTACTTCCATGTGTAGTTTGGTATAGTAAGAAGACATAAAATTAGTATTTGAATTTGTTGGAAATTGACAGTAATAGTCGGTCAATACGTTCGTAATGAGAATTCCGGAATTTTACCGAAAAAAATCCTGAAATTCCGGAAAAATGATTATGGTCCGGTATTGTAATCTCTACACGGGTGGGATGTTAGGGTTAGTGTTGTCTTTAGATATATACGAAGAGCTTTGGGCCAAATCTTATATAGATCGCAGAAGCTTGTCGTAATAATAAAAAAAACGTTAAAATACACGTGGACGAAAGGGTGAATACTAAAAAATAGGCCAAAACACAAATGTACCCATTAAGTTACAATTTTTAGTGGTAATTGATGGAATAACACAAAAACGTTTGCGCTAGTCACGTGTTTACGACAACAACACACACGTCGCGGTCAATACTAAAATACGCCAAAAATGCGCATTATCGGTTAAGATTCCATTTAATTTTAATAACTGCAAATATACTGACATTACACGATGTATTTAATGTTAATAACTGCAAATGTACTAACGTAGACGCGAATATAAGTTTATTTAAAACTCGAATCGCACATTATTTAAAGAAGATTTACGGAAAAACCGGAAAGGCTATATTTAGATCAGACAGACAGACTGACAGACGTATTAGGTAATTATTAGTTTAGGATAGCTGTTGTTTTTATCCGATGATAAGCTAAGAATAGGTATGTGATAAGAAGTGTATACATGTACGCTGCATGAACAAGTTCTCCTTTGTTTTGGTTTCAGTTTACTTCAGTTCACTGTTTTGAATTCAGCTTATTGTTGGACAATTTCTGTTACTTCTGTCAAAATGTCACTGTGGAAGTTAAAACATAGGCCTACTGTCATGTCAGCACATACGCGTAACGGTACTGGTGCTGTACGGTGACCCGCATGCGGGACGGTTGGTTCTTTTGGGTCTGCACTTTGACTTTAGCCGTGTGATTGCTATGAAACGATGTAGTTCTATATTTAGTAGGCCTACATTGTTTTAAAGGAACTCTGTAAGATGGTTGTATACTGGAAGTTCAGAAGTACAATGAAAAAGTGTCTGCCTCTCTTTACTAATAGTCGTGAATGTACCTATGGGACGTGAGTATGATGGTTGTGCCGGCGTTTCGTAGTGCGGTCAGAGTATCCCAGACGTGTCTTCTGGCTTCTGGATCTACACCTGTTGTAGGTTCATCGAGGAAAACGACCGTCGGATTTCCGATCAATGCAACGGCAACGCATAACTTACGCTTGTTTCCACCGCTATCAACAACGTAACACAATACTCGTCAAAATTATATGGTATTAGAGCATGCATTTGGCTTCCCCAAATTTAACATATGCGCAAATTTTGCAACTGTAAAGGTATGAGACTATTATATCGGTGTGGCTGATCGGTCAGAGCGGTCAGCCCGTAGCTTTCGGTGTGTGCTGAGCGCGCGGGTTCGAGCCTCGTCCGAGGCGTCAAGTCACTGTGTAGAGACCTTGAGCAAGTCCTTCGCGCACCATTGCTCTGCAGTACAACTGCATTTGCGCCATCGAGGCGTGTGTATGCACTTCTGAGCAAAAGATGTTGGAAGAAGGGCGGTATCAAATTTCGGTAATAATAATATAGCGCCTTATTAGAACCTCTCGAAGGCACTAAACGTAGCTACCCAACAGATCTAAACAAATGCGATTTTAATAATTTAGAAAATGTTTACTGAGCTGCAAGCGGCGCAATGTTGCGAATTTGTAATGGAAAATGAGGGCTAGTTACTTACATAGGGGCCGTTCACATATTATATAGGCCTAACCTAACGCTCAAGGGGTAGGTGGGTGGGTTCCTGTTTTGCTAGCGTTATATTGTGTATGGTGGGGGTTGGTAGGTCGAAAGTTTCGTTATATCACAAACTTTTTTCAGCTTATGCTATTTTGCCCCCTTGCCTGCCATTTGGAAATTCCATGCACCAGGGACCTTCATTGTTTAATCGAAGTTCACAATACGTCGTGAACTAAAACTAGCACCATGAACTGGCGAATTGATTTGACGTTCTTTCTGATTATTTATAGATCCACTTTTAAGAATTTCCTATTTAACAATTTTAACAATTTCCTGTGCATAGCTTTAAACTCAATTAAATTCAATTCTGTGTGATTTGCTTTGACTCTGGTTTACATTTTAAATTAAAAGTAGGCATCCGGAAGTGAGTTGCTTAGTTCCATCGCCGTCACCTTGAGTAGAGGCTTATCCCAGTGGACTTGGATATGATTCAGAAAGCTGTCGAAGTTTGTGACACCTGTTTGTGTTTGCCATTTTGTTTGCATGACTCCGTATCGTTCGTCTTTTGGAATGTGCGCTTCCATCAAAATGGAGGATTGGAGAGGGAGGGTGCCCGCAGCTGAAGCAAAAAAGGCGGGAAGTGCCAGCGATGACACCCTACGGATACCAAGTCCACACATTTTAATGGCGCTCATTGTAGCTCGGTGATGGCAACGTTCAGAATCAACTCGAGGCCTCTGTGTATGAGAGCATCACATACCTCAAGGCTGGGGTGGTTGGCACATGGAGTGCAGCACAATGTGTGCAGCAGTTTTGGTAACAACAAGGAGCTTCTCAAGATCAATGGGGCATCCTGTCTTGCTATCAGTGTCAGTCTGTTCAGCGTCCAGTCAAGTTCAGAAATACGGAAGCCCAGAGTGGATTGAAGGGCGCCATGGACCGAAAGCGGGGCACCCAACAGAGTAGCAAATGCTGGTTTGATGTGTGCAAACTGCCTTAATGCATTGTGTTGGTTTTCTGCGATGATCTTGCATTTTACTCGGTTGAGATTTAAGCCTAAGTCGAAACAGCATCGCTCGATGGCTGCTACATCCCAGGCTACTGATCAGCCTCTCCGCCCAGGGTGAGGTCGTCGGGGTTAGCCAAATGTTAGGGGCGAGCGTAGTTTGAGCAGGACTGGCTGCAGCCAGGTAGAAAAGCTGCGGTCCCAAAGGATCGCCTCGCTGTGGCTCGTCTTGAGGCATGACGGTGAAGTTATCAAATTTGAGGGAGGTCGCCTCCGCATAGGCTAATTGATAAAATGGTGCGATCTCTGGTATGATCTCGTTGACAGTCTCGGTATAAGCTGTTGAAGGCATTTGACAGATCCAACTTCACCAAAATGGATCCCAGCTCCATGTTGTCCATGAAGTGTCCGGTTGCATGGATCGCTGCCTCACATTCACTAGGTGTTCACACACCTAATTGTTGTGGGGTGAGATGGGAACTCTCTCGGGGAATCGCATTGGTTTTTGCGCACTAAGAGGCAAGCCTTCGCCATTAGTACCCGATTACGATCGGGCGCAATCCTCCTGATTTTTTTCGGAGGGCAAAAAGGGTTCCTCCGAAGAAGACTGAGCGTATCTCCTGTGGACACGTACCCACCCACGAGGAGATTGACCAATGCGCTAATGGCCGTGACCAGCTCTGGGTCTGCGTCAGCACAGCTCATCAATTCCAAATATGTGCTGAGGTCTTAGCCATCTGGCTCTCCTGCGGACCCGGCTGGAAATGTGCGCATGAGATTGTGCACTACCGATTCTGTTGTCTGGAGAGGCTTCTCCGGTGGTAGAGGAGGAATTGGAGGTCAATCGATGTTATTTTTAAAAAATCTATTTTTTATGCCCCTTTTATACATGATCCTTCAGGGACTAAGATATTAATAAGAATAAGGAAATGTAGTCTGGAATGGACCTACTCGTCGGTCTCACAAGTGGCGAAAGAGCGTTTGAACGCTATTGCGTTAAAACGCTGCATGGTGAGCGAGAATCGGTGGAACAGGTAAAATGTTTCCCGCTTTTCCTCAGACGCGGCGGTCTGTCTCTTTGGAACAGGTAAGACGGCGGTTTCCCACTTTTCCACAGACGCGGTGGTCTGTCTCTTTGGAACAGGTAAGACGTTTCCCACTTTTCCACAGACGCGGCGGTCTGTCTCTTTGGAACAGGTAAGACGTTTCCCACTTTTCCTCAGACGCGGCGGTCTGTCTCTTTGGAACAGGTAAGACGTTTCCCACTTTTCCTCAGACGCGGCGGTCTGTCTCTTTGGAACAGGTAAGAAGTTTCCCACTTTTCCACAGACGCGGTGGTCTGTCTCTTTGGAACAGGTAAGACGTTTCCCACTTTTCCACAGACGCGGCGGTCTGTCTCTTTGGAACAGGTAAGACGTTTCCCACTTTTCCTCAGACGCGGCGGTCTGTCTCTTTGGAACAGGTAAGAAGTTTCCCACTTTTCCACAGACGCGGTGGTCAGTTTGTTATTATAATTATTATTATTATTATTATTAGTAGTAGTAGTAGTAGTAGTAGTAGTAGTATTCTCGTCATCATTTCACTTCCCACTCTCCCTCTACTCCCCTTTCTCCACCGCTCCTCAGTCCTCACTTCCCTGCTTCAATTTAGTTACTTTTTAGCACCATTTCCACCAACAAAATCATCTGTTAGGACCTACCATTCCGGAACAATGCTAACGGATCATAATGTAGCGCAGGAAAATAACAATAAAATCCATACAACACATAACTTTGTTCCTATATCTCTTGAAGTCCTCGGTCCATAAATTAATGACACTGGTCTTGCATTCATTGATGATCTGTTACACAATCTAACCCGAATTTGCGAAGACTCAGAGAAACTGCTAATCTATACAGCAACGGCCTTCGTTAATCATTCAGTCAGTCAACGCCCCTTCGTATCACACTGAATTTGTCTTGAAAGCATAGGCGGAGACTTGGCTCTGAGTTTGGGGGAACAGATCGAGGAAATTTTGGTTGTGGACAGGTCGTTAAAAAGTTCAATTCCCAAATTACAACAGCAGCGGTTCAGTCTAGATATTTTGTTTCAATTGGTCCCTGTCCGTGAAATGCGCTTTCTCCATCTGTTCGATCTAAGATTCTATCTCTTACCCTCTTTTGCATTTCTCAAAACCTACTTCTTCTTGCTGGACCTTGCGCACTGGCAGCGCTTCTGAATGGTTCACCATACTTGAGGAGCATTATAAATACTTAAATACAATACAATTGCTTGGTGAGTGTTGCCTCGCTTTGTCTACTAGTTTAAAGTGAAGTTGTTTGGATTAAAAATAATTTGTGGTTAAAAAGAAGTTTGATTGATGCAAATATATTTTGCTTAATTCAATAGAAGTTCAATAGAAGTTCAAACACTGCCAATAACATATCGTCGCAAGTTCATACTGTACTTGTAATCATGCCAGACTCTCAGTGTGAAATTAAACTAAATTATTATTATTATTATTATTAACTTAGTATCATTATTAGTATCAGTAGTATTATTTTTGTGTTGGATTGATGATAAATATAGTTTTCATTCAACATTTACATGGGAGAAATCGTCCCATGGTCAGATGTTCGGGAGGGGGGGCAAATGTCCTACACTCGTTTTGCAAACATGTAGCTAACGATTTTTTAGATGAGAAGTTAGCAATCTTTGCAACAGCAGATGGCAGCAGGAACCAAAAACAAGAAAATAAACAACTTAAAGTGGATATGTAACCAATTGCTGGTTCTTTGTAGTAGGCCTAGTACCAGACTACTAACTTGGTTTATAATCTGAAGCTGTGAGTAACATTAATTTATAATTTATTTATCATAATAAATACGTTATAATTAGTTACATTGTTACAATAGCTTAAAAGTTTGTTAAAGACTTGAAGATATCCCCCTAAGGCTCAAAAATATCCCCCTACCTGAAATTGGAGCATTTGACATCTTTGATCATACACATGTAAGATAATATTTTTTGTTACCAGGTTTTTTAAATTTAATATAATAGAATTTTTGCTGAAACTCCGCACATACGCTTTTTAGACAGTCAGTGTGTAATTTTGGTGTCGCCCCTCTGATTGTTTCACCCGGTGCTGTCCGTCTCCGCCTCCCCTCCCCTAGCGACGCCACTGACCAATTCTGTACAGAGCAATCTGAGATATTATTCTTATCATTATAAAAATAAAATAGGCATCGTACAATATAACATTCAACAATAAGTTCTTATTTCTACACTTTAAGCCTAACTCGTAGCAGTAGTCATAGAACCGTGCGATTTCTCTCCTCCCAATTATTTTAAATTTTGTTTAAGGGTTTTATCTTTCAAATTATTAGGCCTTCTATGAGTATCTCTATTGTCACGGATTGCGCTTCCTCATATAATCACAGATTCATGCCATCCATGTATATAGGGGCGATGTGCGGTAGGAGTCTCGGACAATTGTCGAACAGCTTTCTTCTTAAAAAATCGGATGGACTGGCACTTGCAGCTTTTCTTTATTCTGACCTGCTAACTGGCAGAGTCCCGTTCTGACGATTGGAGGTTACTGCACCCACTTAGTACTGTCCTTGCGGCCTGGCCAATATTGTGAACTCTGACCTCCTCATGGTTGGCCTGAAGCGGCAACAGTTGGCTGCAGCATCGGCATCAGCCGCATCACCCGGGGTGCATACCAGCCTGTATTTGTTTAGGGTATAAGGTGACCTGCAATGAGTCATATCGGTGAACCTTGGGACCTCAAATCCGATTATACATGTATTCCCCACTTGAGCGCACAATCACCCGTTACTAATTTAATTTTACTTTACCCAATCTGCAAAACTTAGTTTCATGAAACCAGTCTCAGACATAGGAAATATAACAGTAAGCACACGTTCAATCGTCTGAAATTTGGGGCGATATAAGCTACCTCATCCCCCGCACTCTAAATTTGAGGGAGGATCGTCCCTCGCTGCCCCCCTCCCCCCAAGTCTCCGCCCGTGCTTGAAAGCACTACTATTTCTTTGAAAGCACTACCACCTGTCTTAAAAGTTGGCCTACTGCATTTGTCTTGAAAGCGCTACATGTCCCTGAAAGCACTAAATTTGTGATTAAGGCACTGCATTTGTCTTGAAAGTACTGCACATTTGTCTTGAGAACACTGCATTTGTCATGAAAGCATTGAATGAAACTTAGTGGTTTCAGCTGCTATTAACTGTCTCAGGGCAATTTTTTGCCTCCTGTGACATTATAACTATCTTCGGAAAAAATTAATATTACAGTAATAGCCTACATAGCAATAATTGGATGCTACCTGAGAGTTCCGGCAAGTTTATCCGTGAATGGTGTAAGGGTCAGACGTTCAATGAGCCGCGCGGTAATTTCTTCTCGGATGCCTGTCGGAATTCCGTGTACGTAAGCGTACATCCAGAGCGTCTCTTGAACAGTCATCTGGTCGATGATTGAGTCAAACTGCGGACAGTAACCGATATGTTGACGCAAGGTCTGAGGGTCCTTTGCGACATTTACTCCTGCAACATAGGCGCTTCCGAAAGATGGCCGAATTTCTCCGGTCAGCATCTTGAAGACGGTCGTCTTTCCAGCTCCGTTGACACCCAGAAGACCAAAACATTCCTCATTAGAGACTCCGATACTCAACTGATTAACAGCCACAAAGTTTCCGTAGAGCTTCGTCAGATCCTTGATTATGACTGAATCCGTCTCGACGAGTTCCTTTGTTGAATACGATTCGATGCGGTTTCTCTCTTCTGCCACATCCGAGTCTTCGATGGTCGCATCATTTCCATCAACATCCATCGTATCGAGCTCAGCTTTGCTCACTTGTGTCGTGACGCACAGACGTCCGAGTATATCGTTTTCGATGATCGCTAGAATGCAGGTAAATGTGACGCTTTGAGCGACCATGAAGGTCATCGGAACACCAACGCCAGGTTTCGTATACGACCAGTAGTTGCTCACAGTTTCGATGCAGGAATCGCCGCAGGTATCTTACAAGACGAAAATAGTTTCTACTTAAGAAATCAGCGATTGCTGTTCGGCTTAAGTAACTTAAGTTAACTGAAGTAATGTTATTGAAGTTAATTGGGTTACTAAAATGGCGGTCTAGCTTCTTTGGCCACAGGCAGACAAGCGTAGGCGATCGATTTACAGTCGTAGGCCCTATATCGATCGCCTACGCGGTGATGTTCTTGTTTTGCTGCCGTAGACCGTATTTTAATTTGGAACGGTACACTATTAGCGATATTAATGAAAAGAATTATTTAATTAGAATCTGGATTGATGAAAGGAATCATGCTTAAGTAGAAGTTGAATTTATGAAAAGAATCATGCGTAAGTAGAAGCTGGATGGATGAAAACGATTCTGCAAAAGTAGAATCATGCTTAAGTGGAGGATGGAATAACGATGGACGGATGAGAAAATTCTGTTGAAGTAGAAACCTTTAAGTGCGAACAATAAGCTTAAAACAATTGAAAAATAAATAATACGAATTTTTCATAGGAGGCTTTTGCTTGACATCTGTTTGTGTATAGCTTTATATGAAAGAGTATTCATGTGCCATTGTCATTGATACTTCGTAATCGCAATCGTAATCTCAGCATTTCTACAGCGCCCACAAAAGCGAAGTCGCGGGAACCAGCTTATTCACATGCGTTTTTGTAATTTTATCAATCTAATCCAAACCTAAGCATATAAATTGTCTGAATTCTCAAGCGTTTTTACCGACAACAGAATATGTTCATAGTTTTGGACGGGGGTTCAGCCATTGCCTTCTATATACTGTATATAGAAGGCAATGGTTCAGCCAACAAATATTTGTATCAAAAGGGTTCCACGGCCAGAAAAAGATTGGGAAAGGCTGCATTAACAAAACAGCGATGTCTAAATTTGAACATGGTTAAAAACGGTCCATTTTCTGCATTGTCCTAGTCAATCATTTGTACAGTGCGTACCAGCAAATTTAAGCCAGAGCGCAACCGCAGCTGCCTCAAGAAATATTTACTACAATCATGGTTCATAAGTGACCATTGGCGTCGCTGGGTTTGGAGGCCAGAGGAGGCAGATTGATAGAAGACTGACTACTGCACATCTTCCTTAGCCCCAAGATTTAGAAAACATAACAACATAACAAAATCAGTTGGTAATATTCAAATCGGGAAGTCGGGTAGATCATGCATAAAGCAGAATAATGCAAGTTTATGCAACGAATATCACGCGGGAAACTCATGCTACACACATGAATGCGTATGTACGCTCATAAATAGGCATAGAAATGCACACATAAGTACATTATAGAGACATACACGCGCACGCATTGTATGCATATCTACCATAGATCATCCTCTGTTGTATTTATAACAGAGAAACGTAATTTTATCCCAATCGCAATACGTCCGCTCACCAATTAACATCAATTGCATCTCTTATATAAGTAGTGACTGATATAAGATTATCTAACGACGCATTCATGACAAGTAACTCAAAGCCGCTTTCTAAATAGGCCTACTCAATACAAATATCTTATACCTTTACAACAAGGATTGGACTCCGACAAAGATGCGCAGTAGTCGGCAAGCTTCATTCCTTTGGCCATTTGTTGGCAGAATATCTGGCTGTTGTGGTTGGTATAGATGTCTTGAATGGCCACGTCGAAGCAGTAATTGGGAAAGATGGCGTAGCACATATATTGCAGGATTTGGAAGGTTCCTTGTGTGGTCAATAGTCTCACTATAAGGAGAATCACTGGCGCCAGCAACCCTTCAAAACGAACACAGTCACACTGTTACAGTAGACGTCCCTTGTTATTCTAAATTAGTGCTTTTGCAAGAAATCTGTGGTCCAAATTCAGCTGCTTTAATTTTCTTCATCCAATACATCATCGCATCCTGTTATTTAATTTTAATAGTAAATTATAGCGTTCAAGAAATTAACATTTGGGCCTGATGCGGAGGATTAAATTTCTGACACTTCTTTCCAAATCATATAACTGCAGAAAACGGTGGTTTCCTAGAAAACATTTCAGGAATAAGGAGTAACGGGTTCCTACCTGTAACGATAATGGTGACGGAAAGCCAAATAAATCCGACTGAAGCTTCTTCAAAACGTAAGGAAAATACGTAGATAAAGGGAAACATTGCTCTACCGTAGACGAGCAAAATCATGAGGACAACGCTGAAATCAAGTCATGACCGAATCAGACAACCGTTAGACAATCGTTTTAGATATCACCATGAGATAAAGAGAAATGTATTTCACCCATTTTTATGGTTCCTGTGTAATTCGGCGGTGCTAATGTTACGAAAACGATAAGAGGAGAGCAATTTGTTGCCATGGCGACTGTGCCATTTGCTTTAAAGTATGCACTAACCCTTTCCTCGACTTCTTCGCCTGCGAGTGCGTGTCGGGGATGTGCTTTGTAATCACTTTCCTCCTTTGTCTTCCGTTATCGAAATGGCGGCTCTTCTCTATTAAACCCATTTCTCCTCTCATTTAACTAAAGATGTCGTTATTATTCTCGCTGTTTTGGGTTGTCGATGTGGTTGTTATTGCCGTTGTAGTGAATTAGAGGATGCGGTGGATAAAATTAGATTCTTGCTTTAATTATACGTGATGTTTTTAAATATGTAATTTTACCTTCATGTAATTCCAACAATATTATGATTACTAATTTTGCTAATTCTGAAGTTTGCTTTACACCAATAACTTGAGAAGTGACTTCATAAAATCTTTTTGTCGCTTTTTCCTGCGTTGAATGTTTTTCGACCATCAAAAACCTACGGTTGGACTCATTAAAAGTGACATAACTTTTGTTATGTTTAACATATTTAATTCATATATGTACCCATTATATGCAGGTGTAAATAGGTTTTGTGTCTGTCAAATTTAATTTACTAATCTCTACTTTTGGCCGAAATATTAGCAAAAAACCTGAGGGGCTACTCTTTAATGGCTCACCCTGTATAAAAAGCGTTTTCACTATACTTAAGCTCTAAACGACGACATTGTATTGCTTATCATTTCATCAGCTAATACGTCTGAAGTCCTCAGTCTTTCCAGAAGAGTTATTTTCGATTCATTAGCAAATTCAGCCACTAAAAGTAAGATTAGCCACCAGCCATTATATGCACAGGTCAAGAAAATCCACATTAATCTGTTGCTGCCACACGGAATCAGACTAGTTTCATCGTCAACGCCATTGTCACCATTGTTGTCGTCGTCGTCATCGTCATCATCATCATCATTGAGTACGATAACGACAACAACAAGAAAATTGTTCTTGTTCTTCAGTCTCCTACCCTCCTCCCGCTTTCTAATCATCTTCTTTGACATTCTCCATCCAGTGATACGATCGCTCTTCCTCTTTCTCTTACCATTCTCTTCCTCATGCTTCTTATCCATGGTATTTTACGTCCAGCTCATCCTTTCCTGTTACGTCCCTTCTTTCATAGTCAAATACAGAGCAGATTGAAAGGGATTGTATTAGCTTCCTATGAAAATTGTACGTTGTGTTAAACTCACTGTGCGTGTTGTCTGTAACCTTCTGTTTGAAAGACCGTAATTACGACGATGACCATGACACAAGGAACGAAGAAGTTGAAGAAATCCCAAACACATGTTGCCAGCCAGAAGTTTAATAGTCCGACTCCACTCACGATTTGACTGTGCTTCGCTCCCGACTTTTTCTCTTTGATCAAGAATAGCAAGAAGGTGCTGAACAGGAAGGCCATTCCGAAACATATGAAGATGGAGAAGGCACATACTCGTGTACTGTCAAATTCGGCGTTGGACAAAAACTGTTTCGTGGCGTTCCAGGGAAGTGGGTGGTTGATGGTTTCGATGCTGTAACTCCTGTCACCAAAGCACTTCATGAGAGCGTTTCCCAAGTACGATAATGAGATGGCAATAGAGTGGCAACCAAGGTTGTTGTAAAGTCCTACAATGCTTAAATGGTTGTTTGCTGATTCTACGGTAGCACCGATCACGTAGTTCCAGTTGTACTGGTCCAGGTGATCTGTTCCAACTTTCAGCAGGTAATTATCCATCGTGGTATTACCTGGTTCAGAGTTAATGAATATAACTCTGCCCTTGTTAGAAAGACTCTCTTTGTAGCAGGATGCCAGTTTCTTTGTATCAGCGTTTGAAGGTTGAACGTTGTATGGAGTTATTGGATTCTTAAATTGGGTGATGTTAAGGTTGAGAGGCGGTGACGTCGTTGAAGTCACTAACGGCTCCACAAGGATGAGGCAAGCGAGTGCGGTGAAAATGGGTGGAATCAGGAACTGGATCAAAGTTATTGTCCAATTCCGTTTGGAGTGAATTGCCCGCTTGTACATCATGGCGGCCACCTGCATGCAATTAAGTTTGAAACCTTTCTCCATTTCGAATATCGGTTCATTGACTGAAATTGAGTATCACATAATTATTCTATTCTATTCTATTTACGGATTTATAAAGCGCCTCTCACAGTGCAACCTAATCAGAAGTGCTCTGATTATGTCCAGTGTAAGTCAAGCAAACAGCGGCATTTAAGTCTAATTATTACCTCGGCCAGGTGATCCGTGTTTTTTTCTGGTCCTATCTAAGACTAAAACCGTTTTTTGATAACGAGCATTTCGGCTGCTGGGAGGAAGATTATGCGCACATAATTATTGTATATATATTCAACGTTTGTAAGTTATATTGAATGTATATCATATAGGCCTATATATGCATGTATGTACGTACGCCTATCTACCATTACAGCGGACTGATTTGTCTATTGAAGGATATTTCCATTACTTGAAAAACTATCAGACAGTCAATGACTGCCTGCGATAGAGATTGATTGGTTAACGTTACTGAACTTGAAAAGGAAAGAACTTACGTGTATCCTTTCCGAAGATATCTGTTTTTAATGCGTTGCTCGTCTCCTGTTCGCTTTCAAGTTTATCCTTTACCCTTCGTTAAAAATAAACAGGACTAGACGTTAAACTGCAAATCTTCTGCTCTCATTGTTTGCTAATGTTTTTCTGTTCAACCGTTTTGAAGTCTGCAAATCGACTCTTACTGGCACATCAAAAAATAACGATAACGCGACACGCTTCACAACGTACCCTGCTACAATTTGAGCGCCTCTGAGTAGATATCTTGAAGGGCGCTACATCAAGTATTTTTGATTGATTGATTGATTGATTTTGATTGATTGACAATTTGGCATCTCTGGAGTACATTAACTTTAGCCAACTCTGAAATCACTGTATTGTCTGCCCTTAAGATTAACGAAAAATTTTGAAGATCGGTCTGATCGTCTATAAGACTAATCTAAGTTTTAAATGACCGCGTTACCGTCATCGCGTGCTGATCGATGCCAAGACTTGTCTTCACTCGACCACGGATTCTGACTGTCTTGATTTTATTCTTTTCATTCGCTGGCAATAGAATCTGGCGTCTATCATTAAGAGGCGCTGCACGGATTTCTGATCTCAGTTGCAATCGTTACATTGGCTCTGCTATATCTGTGTCTGCCTTCAGATCTAAAGTTCCAAATTGTCCTCCACTCGTCTTCTACAGTTGCAGTTTCTGAGTTTCTTTTCTACTTTCTGACTTCTACCGGATTTTCCACGGATTTTGTATACACAGTTCGCACACAGATCTTGATATCACACAACGCATCGATTGAACTATAACTATAACTTAAACTACGGTGATCTTCTTCGATTTTGTTCTCACTCACTTGAGAAATACTTCCTCCATTGTTGTGGTTGAGACTCCAAAACTGTCGATACCGAGATCCGTGAGATTCTCATCAAGCTTCTCAAAAAGTTTCTGGAATTTTGAGGCTTGATTACTCGGCATAACGAAGATGATCTCTCGAACCTCATCGCTGGCAACGCGGGCCTTGGGAATTATTGACGTAATCACACTACTGAGTTCGTCTACATCACACGTTTTCGCCTTCACAATCGTCATCTTATATCCAACACCTAAAGAGACCGTTCATCATAAACAAATATGCTAAAGGCTAAAATTTTATGATGCTATGTGAGAATATTATATAATATAATGTGACATGACGGTTTAATTATTACGGCAACGTGCAGTCACTGCATTATGTAGAAAAGATGAATCTGTAGTTCAACCGCGCATGCATCGCACGTTCTTAACCCTTCCTTTTGATCACATCGCGGAAGGATTAACTTTTTAATGTGCTATTCGCGAGGCTAGTTTTATAGACCGACCTCATATTGGAATAACTGAGTTATCAATCGATGAGTAGGAAAATTGCCCTTAATTATATAAACTTAACATCGATTTCCAAAAAAATTGTCTAGTAGTGAAAGTTTGACAGCCCTTAGTTTTCCCCTAATTTGTCCCAATTTTGTTTTTTGCCTCATCTGTTTGTGGGATAGTAGGGTAAAGCAGGACCATTGGACAAAAATGACATGGCATCAAGAGAAAGCATGACTGTAGGAGCAGCAAACATCATTAAGGAGATATTGGATGACAGGGCAAAAATAATTCGGAAAAATTAAAGCTGTGATCGTTGATGGCCTCCAAATTTCTTAGCTAATCGTTGATTGTGATTCACAAAATCTATGAAAGGTGTTGAAGATTCTGTCTTTTGTACTTTTGTCTGAGTTGTCAAGAACGTTTCAGGCAACATCAAAGCAGACAACTACGAAGAACTCGTACATAATATGATCAAAAACTTGAAAAATGTGAGTATTAATATGAGCATCAAGGTTCACTTTCCCCAAAGCCACTTAAGTAGATTTACGCATATATCCATGAGGCTATAGTGAGCAACAAGGTGAGAGGTTTCACCACGAAGTCAAAACCGACTCCACAATCCGAATCAGCACCACAGATTCACCATTATAATCTCTCCAAAATCATTGACAATAAATCATTGTTGACCAGGAAGCAACAGGGCCCATCATTTATCCATCCAGATGTTCATTTCTGTTAGTGCTCAAATTTGGTGCAGACAGGATTTCCTGTGATAGCCTATTGCAGTCATCCAGTCCTCCATTGGTTAAGAACTAATTATCCAGAGTCTAATCGCACCTTGATGTTGGTAAGTCGGTGACAGACATCGCGACATTTTGACCATGCGCTGAAATAATAATTGTTTGCGACACGACAGAATTATTTTGTGGTGAGCCAATTTCAATCAACGCCACATCAACGGCGATGTATTCTTGCATATTAACAATTGCAATGCTGATAGCTGTCTTTATGTTAACTTACATACTTCCTGCATTATGTTTCAAGTGTTCCAAGTGCCAAAATTGACGACGTCTGTAATCTTGCCGGAGGGATTTGGAAAGGCGAGAGGGAAGGGCAGTGGAGAGGGGTAATTGATCAGTGGCCACTACCGCCGCTACATTGTAGGTGGAATAAAGTGAAGCCCCCTATGGCAGCAATCAAACAGATGACTTGGATAACGGCAGTTGAGAATTTCTGACCGAATTTGTTTTTGAGAAACATAGGTGTCCCATAGCACTGTATCTCTCCGCTGGACATGATGGCTATGCGGTCTCCCAGTAGATCGGCTTCGTCCATGAAGTGTGTAGATAGAATAATCGTCCGGTCCTTTCTCTGACTCTGTAGAATGTCCCATGTCTGCCTGCGTGCCTCTGGATCCATTCCAGACGTCGGCTCATCCAACATCACGAACTGCAATAATTTAGAATGCAGCACTTGTAATGTGCTCATCTCTTAATGACAAGCAGACTACAAGGCGATCAGCTTTGAAAGCGAATGCTAAACAAAGTTTGTGCGTTATTGTTTGTTGTACTACGCTAAAGTTTGTGATGTATTAAAGTTTACATTTTATGTAAAATAATAGATACTAAAATATAAATCAATTGTTCACTTGATTTGTTTCTGAAGGGAAAACTCTACGGTAACATTCGACTGGGCAGCCGGGCATCACAACACCTTCTCAACATCAGACTGTTAAGTTTATCAAATAGCTCTCTTCATATTATTTTATAAGATGGCGAATTGCGATGTGTATGTGATGGTATGTGACTGCGTACCTTCGATCCGGAAATGAGCGCAATTCCGACACTGAGCTTCCTTTTTTGTCCGCCTGAGAGCGTTCTCGTCTCAGCGTCAGCTTTCTCTTTCATATGCAAAACCTTGATCATTTCAGTCACTTCGTGATCGATGTTTTCATTCAGACTTCCTTTCAACTAATGTCAAACAACCACATCTGCTGCTACAAAACTCCAAAGTCCTGGTCAATAGTCATAGTATTTGTACGCGTAGAACATATATTGATGCAAATGCAAAAATTGCTGCGTTTAAATCATTTTTCTAAAAAAATGAGTATGGAATAATTAGCGATGGTGATTGTGATTTTGTAAATTTCAACAGCTTTCTAGGAAACATGAACGACAGACAACAGCAGATCAACATATGGCAAGGACTGAATCAGCAAGTGTTCTCAAGATGAAGTGATCTGAATTGAGTAGGCATTTGTTGCTTCTTCTGAAAACACCGCTCTGTATTGGAACAATGTAGAGCATCATCACACATTCAAAAGACGAATGAAGTGATCACTTTGAAGACTTTTAATGTGTTTGCTATAATTGCGTAGACGATTATGATTAAGCGCCACCTGAAATCATTTTACTATCTTGTAAGTGTCATGCGTGGCAAACTACGTCGCGTTCTTAATGAGATGAGATCAGACTATGGTCACTAACAGTGGCAAAGAGGCGAAGGTGTTCCTTGACGGTCATGGTATCAAAGAGTATGTCGTGCTGTGGACACAGACCGAGGCTTTTTCGAATTATATTCATGTCTTCTGTTATATCCAAACCGCCTATGAATGCTGTTCCACTCGACGGTGTCAGAAACCCTACAGAAAAACATTTTGTCTGAGACACTGCCTAATTATAACAACAAACACAGATGCAGGTGAATGTGGTTATTCCTTGTAATCCTGATTTCAGTCCTACAGAACCGACTGGGATGATTAGCTATTATTCCAATTGGAGGATCTGAGGAACAAAAAAGCGATGATAAAAATAATAAGAAGAATTTTCATAATAAAATGTGTTGGTTAAATGTATTTCAAACTGAGAATTTTGAGTAATAGTCATGTCACGAGATGTTTTGAGTAACAGTCATGTCATGAGAAGTTTGGAGTAATAGTCATGTCACGGTAGTAACAGATGATAAGAAAAAGTTTTATTTAACAGCATGCTATGCTAGCTTACAAGGCAGCCAACTATTCTCCTACTCTTTTCACAGTCGCACACCAGAAAATCAACAGACACGCAGTTGTGCCAGAATGATGGTGGTGACGGTGATGGTGATGATGACGACGATGATGACGATGACGATAAAGTGCAGAGGTTGGAGTGGGACGATTACATGAATGGATGGATAATGTTAGACTACTCGCCTGTTAGCATAAACATGGCTGTTGTCTTTCCTGCTCCGTTGTGCCCTAATAGAGCGGTTATAGAGCCTTCATACACGTCGATGTTGAGGTTCTTAACCACGACTTTTTTATCGAATTGCTAGAGGAAAGAATTCGCAACAGTATTCGTTCATTCATTCATTCATTCCTTCATTCATTCATTGCGAAGATTTATATAGCGTCCCTTCCAGGCAACTACTTAGGAACGCAGGTGATCCCAGCACAGCTGAAATGAACAGCTGTAAAGCTAGGATAACAAGCTAAAGTAAAAACATCGGTTCCTCGGGACCCTCCTTTATCTGGTAGATGGTGCAATTGTTCCTTGTCCTTAAGAGATTTTTGATTACATATCATTGATGACGTAAACTTGATGGAGTGGAGCTCGTCAATGAGGACTCGTTCGAATGGTTAAACGATTTTAATGTTTATAATTTTTGGTATTTTTTCCTAAATTTTCGAGTTCTGTCCGTCAAAATTTGACACACTGCATTGTAATGCAAGCCTGAATTGTGTGCAAAATTACAGCTCTGTAGGTCGACGGGAACGTACCAAAAAACGAGTTTAAGGAAGTCATATACCTACCGCGACAAACCTTACGCAAGCCTAGTTAGATAAAAGAGGTCAATAAAAAGTCTGGACCGAGATGAAGACCAGTGACACCATTGAGAGAGGAACGATGATGATAATGCTGATGATGCTGAATGTGGTAGTGGTGGTGGTGATGATGATGATGATGATGATGATGATGATGATGATGATGATGATGCTGATGATGATGATGATGACGACGGTGACGATGAGATGACGGTGACGATGACGAAGACGACGACGATTATGCTTAAGGAGTCAGAGTGGACTCTGGGGGCAAGAGCAACGCCAATGGGAGCTTGTTACAGAGCGAGGGACCAAACACTGATTTTGTTATAACTCACAGCAACCAATTTGCTTCAACACACGTAGTATGAAACAAAACAAAATGGACCCATAAACATGATCCAAATAATTCAATCGGACAACATAGTGTGCCGCATATGATGCAAAGCAGCGGAAATGTTTGCTTAAACAAATGGAAGTTATCTGATAGCGCCTTCGAGATATTCTTATAAGGCGCTATGTAAATAGCCTGATACACACATACATGTAATGTAATTGATGTATCTGTGTTTCAGACATTACGAACCCACTCAGGCAGATTATGAACTGAACGAGGTTGTTGCAGTCAGAGTCACTGTGAAGCTGGATTTTAATAATGACTTAACGACCATAGAAATATGATTCGATTTCCGATTGAGGTCGTTCATCAAGATAAATGCGTGTCAGTAGGCCTATTCGTGCTGGATTTTTTCTACGAGATCCTATAATACAAATTGCATCCAGTAAACTTCAAAAGCATTCCGGACATCCCATAAAAGAAACATTTTGACATAAAAACGTTTTGCAATTTAAACTGACTAGGCTATATAATTATTTTACCAATAGGAAAGTCGTCAACCCAGGCGATTTTCGCAACGATAGGCCTACATAAAATTTTTACCGTTGGTCAATGCGATATGTGAAATAAACAACGGTTTTATTTCTTAGACTATCTGAATGAGAATTCAAGAAAAATAGTTTGACTGATCGACGGTCAAACCTTAGTCAGTTCTCTGATCTGAATTCCAGGCTTAGCGTTGCGCAACGGCTTCTCGAAGTATTGGATTTTTTCTTTTGGAATCAGCGTCATGAAGTCAACTGTTGGTGACATTGGCTGACCGTCAGGTGTACCACACCAGTAAGTTTTCTGCAAAAGCAAAAACGGCACTTTCATATAGACTTTGAAACCTTCCTGTTTTTTACAGTTAATCATTTCAAACCTTACTTAATGGTGGGTAAGCTACAATATTTTCCATCAAGTTTGTGAAAGCGTGATGGACTCGTGATAAAAGGCAGATTAGAGGAACTTAGAACTTTTCACGGGTAGTAAGTATCATAGACGCAGACTCCACAAGGCCAAAGTTCTTTTTTGCCCCTGCACTTTGGAAAGGTGCCAGGACAAGAGTATTGTTCTGCCCGGGTATCTTTTGGCACTGTTAGCAATTAATGGCTATGATAATTATTTATTGTGCTTGATTATGCTATAATAGAGTGTAGAGGTCTATTAATAAAACAATCAAAAGTCATGAGCCACTTATTGGTTCTTGCTCACACTAACAAACGCAAGACAAAGCGAGTGCGGCTCGGGCTGGGTGGCAGCACCGCAAGGGTATTAATTAGGCCTACGCCGCGCGCGCATGAAACCTCGCTGTGCCCCGCAAAGGCATGCTCAGAATTTAGGGGATATTAAATGCATGTCTATATATATATATATATGTACGTATGTAAATGCATATAAAAGAATAAGTATATATTATAATATATTGTATTTAGACACTAACCATAAACGGAAAATAGAGCGGCTGCGAAGTTCCGGAATCCCCAGATATAACAGCATCAAGATACCAGGTGAATATCAAGTAAATGATTGCATCAACGAATAGCATGATCAGAACATGAGCCATCGTGTGTCCGTCCCTAGAGGACCAGATGGTGCCCCAGCTCGCGCCAATGCCTGGACAAATCATAACAGCTTCCATCCAACAATCATCAACTTTTACTACTTTGGAATATGAACTCCAAATATGCCTCTATGGTTGACTAGCCCTTCTTTCGCTAGGCGACGTCGTTGGCTAAATTAGACGTATAACGTAATGAGCGCTTTGCATGGCTGCCTACAGTTAAATTCAACACCTGTAGTTACTTGTTATCATTCGTCCATATCGTACTTGCAATCGAGTTGTCAGTTTGAAATTTTACGAAAATAAAGAAATAACTAATATCGTCGTGATGATTTTTCACCCCACCACTCACGTCACCCACAATCACCAACCACCACCAGTCTCCATTATCATCATCGTCGTCATCTTCATAAACTATCAACAACGTACCGAGTGCCTCGTACTGGGAAATCTTGAGGCATCCAAAGGACATGGCAACATTAAAGTTGAGCGATGCTGCTAGCTTCTGACCATGAGTCATCTTATCGTAGATCGACCTGATGTAAAATTGAGGCACAAACGTCAGAATGAAGAGTATGCCACCGGCTGCAGATCCATAGCTGGCTGTCAATCAATCAATCAATTAATCAATTTTTATGCAACCTGTAACCCACAGAAAATTATTACAAGTATGGCAACATAAGTAGTAACTTAAATGCACAGTAATAAGTAATAAATACTAATAAGTGATGATGAATCCCGCTAATAGAGACATCTAGAAAGTGGATTATAGAGACCTACAGTAAGTGCAAGATGCCAATAATTGGATTAGAGACACGGTCAGATGGAAACATATTTAAGGTATTCTATTCTGTTATTCGGTCAGTCGGTGGTACTGCGACTGCTCACTTACAGGAGTTATGTCGCCCAATCTCAACCAGGAGTGGTCGACTACCACTTCGCTCTGCGGTCCACACTTCCGGAGAAAGATGTTATCAATTACATCCCTAGAATTCTGTACAAGTGATGACTTTATAAATTTTGATTGACTTTATTATCTTTGATTAACATATTTTGTAACTGACTGCGGTTTGACATTCAGACATATTAAACGAATATATATATATATATACTGTATATCACTGCACATATACATACATATATATATGTATATATATACAGTGACCTGATCGTACCGCTTGCACCCACTTCTACATAATGCAAGGCTCATCCCGTTGCTCAGTTGTTAGTGAGGCACCCTTGTAGCGGTATGGCGTCATTACGGCGCTATATAAATTGCCGTTATTACTATTATTATTATTATTATTATTATTGTTATTATTATTATTAATATTAATAATAATGGAGCATCGGGCTTCCTCAGTCGTGGGACCGACCATATGGAATTGTCTCCTCCTAGAAATCAATTTTACTAATAGGAATTCATCACTGACATTTAAACCTGTTATAAATGTGTCTTTAAGCCGTGTTCGGACCGGGAGAACTTTTGGGTAGATATTTTAAAGAGGCGCTATAACAAGTCTGTTTGATTGACTGATTGATTGATTGGCTGATTGATTAAATTGACGGATAGATAACGGCCTACTGTTGCAGATCAAATTGAAAACAACCGAGTGTTTGTGTGAGCAAAAGGTTGTCGTTATGACTTAGGACTCCTTGTACAATAAGAACGCATTGCAGAGGCACGTAATTATATAATAGGAGTTGTCTACAGATACAAAATACTGACAGTGAGTGAGTAGTGCTTATACATAATGATGCACAATTTCAACTCTGCGCCGTAGGAATGTGTTCTATTTTTTTAACATAAGATTCGAAACATATTTGACTTGTGTGGGCACCATTATGTATTCCAACTGGCTCATTTATGCAAAATGGTCAATCTCTGTAAACTGAATCCATAAGAATTCCGTATTGAACTGCTATAGGTGATATAAGGCATGAGATTATGGTAAGGTAGAGGGTTAACCGAACTTGAGGTGGCAGCAGATAGGAAATTCATTTTAGGATTTCCCCATTCTTTGCCATTCATTCTTAGCTATGATATGTGACTATGAGTATCTTACGGAGTACATCGCAAATCAGGGAAGATTTGACGACGGAAATAATTAGGAATAAAGCAGGTGAATAATAATTGGAGCGGAAGTTTATCCCAATACGTAGGTTCTCAGTCGAAAATCAATATCGACATTTTCCATATATAAACGACCTCTTTGCATAAGATTTGCCCTTTTTTGTGGAATAATTGCAATATTGCTGGGATCTAAATAACAAATATCCGGATATTTGACAATAAGTCAATTGTTGAGCCTCATTACAGGACACGTACAATAGCTTCGAATTGTACAATCGACCATCTATTGCTACTGAGATTTATAACTAACAGGCCTAGATGAGTAATTTAATTAATTTCTCTACACCCAATGCAATTTTCCGAGACTTTTAGATATGCACACATTCGTAGTCTATTATAAGTTTCTTTTTAATGTTCCAGGCTTTTAACATGTTTATAAGGTGATGATTCTTTTGGGTGAAGGTAATACCGAAATGTTTTAAGGTAGGTGTCCTTTGACAATAGATTACTGTATACGCTTATCTACTATCTACTGTAATCCATCTACTATCTACTGTAGATATCTACTATCTACTGTAGTCTATCTACTATCTACTGTAGATAACTACTATCTACTGTATCCTATCTACTGTAGTCTATCTACTAGCTACTGTGTAGTCTCTACTGTCTACTGTCTCCTATCTACTGTGTATCATCTACTATCTACAGCAAATTAGTCGCCTGGGAATCGTCGTCATCGTCTGGAGATCGTCATCGGGGAGCCTTGTAGATTCGGCTTCGGCCTTGCAATCTCGGCACCTAGGAAGCACGAATAGTCGTCGTGGCTTGCGATAGTCGTCGTGGATATAGTCGTCGTAGATTTGCGATAGTCGCCGTCAGCCATTGACGTAGCATAGTAGTCGCCGTCAGCCATTGACGTACGTTGCAATTTCTCGTTAGTTATCGACGTAGGGCGTATTGAGGGAGTGAGAAACGGACTGTTTCCGAATGGGCGCTACAGAAGTATTGTTTTTCGTTGTACATTAAAAGAGGATTATCGAACAAGCGTGTCTTATTCCAAGCGTCATCCAGAAAGGAGCTATTTAAACCTTAAATGGTTAGTCTTCAGCAAACCACTGAAGCCTTACTCAGCGGACTGCAACTCGAACTACCCCATATCGGCCGGGGCTGCAAGTCGTCATCCTGGTCACTGTCGAATAGGCCCCGTTCCGTTACAATATAATATATATATAATATGTATATATATATAGAATGAGTGATATCATTCAAGTAATCTAGACTTGCTGGGTATTCTTACCTTTGGAAGCACAAGCCGAAACAGCGAAACAGAACGTGATGAGGGAGAGAGAATACAGGAAGAGAAAGACGAATGTGACGGTGGCAGAGCTTTTGCCAATCACTGGTCCATTTTTTGTGATCGATGCGTGGAAGAAGATCGTCATGAAGAATATAAAGATGAGCGTGAACAACAGGTACTTGACGAACAAAGAAGACCAATACAACCACGTACTCATCCCCATCAACTTCATTGTCTCCTGAGCGGTGTTTAACAAACAAGCACACATTTAAATTAATCTGGACATTAATACCAACATCCCAGTGGAAATTGCATTGAAATCATTCAACCTATATCATCTCTCGACATATATATTTGCATTGATGTAGGCCTATGAAATAAATTTGGCTACAGAATACTGAATCAAAGAAAACAAGCACCACGATACCAATGACAACAAACGATTAGCTCTGCAATCCGTAAATGCGGTATTTATCTAAAATGAAGTAGGCCTATACTATTGTTAATAGAGATCTCGTACACACGTTGAATGACTGTTAGTCATTCGTTGGCGTTCAGATGATGTCTGGCAATTGAATAGACATAAAAAATTAGCAGCTTCACAGACCTAAACTGACTGACTCGCCTTCACGAGACAGTTATCGTCACTCATGCGTTCAAGTGACTGTACCTTGAATTTGTTTTCCTTTTCGAGCACAATTTCCTGACAAATTGTCGGCGCAATAATGACGAAGCTGAGCAGAGTGAACAGAGGTAGGACTTGTTTAAAGACAACAGTCATAGGATCAGAGTGATATGATGGATACGGATATTTCTTCAGTTCAGTCGTTACATTCATCGTCTCTAGGTTGAAACTCGGGTTCACTTCGGCAATTAGACTCAGATCAACAGCCTTCTGAATCGCCAGGAAACCATGCATGTAGTACCCTGCAACATAATTATGGGACACGTCTTCAACAACCGCTAACTGCCTTTAAAAATTGACACTCTTTAAAATAATTATCGTAGCAAATAGGCCTCCAAAAACAATAATGACAGAAATAAAAATAATAATTATACAAAACCATAAGTAATAATAATAATAATAATAATAATAATAAGAAGAAGAAGAAGAAGAAGAAGAAGAAGAAGAAGAAGAAGGATCTTGAATTTATCCTTGGCGGAAGAGGCATGGCCTCAGTCAACGCTTCCCAATAAGCTGGGAGGATTGAGAATTCGATCCGAGGCACTGCCACCGATTGGTTTCGGCTGCGCGCATTGATCGGCTCCAATCGACAATGCTATTAAATTTTCTCGACCTATGACGGGAGACGGCAAGGACCCAATAGCTGGTAATTGTCCCAGTGCAATGCTCGGGCACTAGTGACATTCGTTGAAGTTTAATCTTAGTTACCTCTAGAGTGTTATCGTGTTTTGTGCAAATGCTACTAAAGCATGCCAGCAACTAAGTTAATTAACAGGTAAGTAAATGTATAAATGGTGAGGAATTCAACTATTGCAGATCTATCAGTTGACTACCCTCCATATTGAGCTCTTCATTTATCGCTTTAAACATGGTCTGCTACCGATGAGTTACGATAATGACTTTAAAGAAGGCCACATGCTGCATCCTTACAGTACCAGATCCACAAATAAATATCGACCGATATATGCCCGCACTAACACCCGTAAGTATTATATTAAACGCACAGGACCCAAGATTTGGAATGATATTCCACCCAGTGTCCAACTAGAGCCCACACTACTCTCCTCGAAGCTTAAGCTAAAATCCGTCTTATTATATGACACTCAGAACTGGAAATAACTAGAGTTCTCTTCGCTCATCAATTGAGGCAATGGCAGAGGCACAGCCTAGTTAAGCTTAGCTAAGATTAGTTAACTCGTATTACTACATAATTTAACATTTACTCATTACATTATAAATGTCCGTTAATTGGAATTATGCTATTGTATATGATGCTACTTTGGGTGGCCCTGTCAGCGAGTTAGGGCCTTCCCTTGTAACCTAACATTATTCGATGTTGATTAATTTCATATTTTATATGTTTATTGTGTTACACATTAATTGCGTCAATTGATTTCGTTTGGTTACAATAAGATTATCGTTATTATCGTTAGGAGAAATGGAACAATAGTAAGAAAAACAAAAATAAATGCCTGGATCATATCCATCAAAGGGCGACTCTCCCCCTCTCGGTCCGACATCATCGTTTCCAGGGAACACGGTTTCTGTTCTCCAGTTCAGTCTAGTGGGTGTTTTTCGTCCATAAGTGTTTGGCTGTTCCGATCGCAGACGGATCTTGTAGAGGATTTCCGTCGGTAGATTTATCCAGTCGTCCTCGCTACGGAAAACGATTGCGCCAAATATGCTTTCCTTCTTTGCCAGGTAGTCCTCCAGTTCGCTCTCAGATGCAAATCCCAGATCTACGTCAAGACAAAAATAATATCCGTGAAGTCAGGATAAACGGCTCATTTAATCTCTGTATGAAAGACTGGGCAAGTTAAGAAATCTGCGCATATTATGTTCCTATGTTAAAACGCTAAAATATAGTTATTACCCACAGCTGCAGCAAATAAGTAAAACCAGAAGCCCCGAAAATGGCTGGCTAACCCAGACGGCAGGTGTTAGAAGGACACCTGAGGGAGTATAATGCCTAGAAAGTTGGCCCACCGGCTTACTTACCCTACCAGGAAAGGAGTGGTGTCATCACCTGGCATGAGACAAAAATACCTCAACATGAATATGTACTCAAACAGAAAAGTGGGCACACTCTTAGACATAAAGGTGGAGATGTCATGGAATCTTCCACGAGTCAGTAGAAGCCACTCTCCATCTGCGATCTTTCGTGGATATGAGATAGTGGCATTTTCCACCGTTCAGATAGGGTGGAAAGTACCCTGAGTTAGTGGCAGATTCCACCTTTCTGATAAGGTGGAAAGTACTCTGAGTCGGTGGCAGATTCAGATAGGGTGGAAAGTTCAAAGTTATGATGATGGAACTTTCCACCTAAAGCCAAAGGTGGAACTGGACCACCCTTGTATTAGGGTGGAAATATCTCCACCCTAGGATGTAGTCTGTGGACCACCAATTTTAGTGGAATCTTCCACCTTTTTTAAATAGTGCAACGACGTAGGGGGACATGAAAGCGTTGAACATGAATATGAGAAACGCAGTGGATAAAGCTAGAGTTAGAGCTGCTTGGAGACGTCTTGCTGAGTCTGCATCGTCGGTACGAGCATGAATCATTTATTTATTTACTTATTTATTCTGAAATTTGATATCGTCCTTCTTCCAACATCTGTTGCTCAGAAGCGCACACGCATCGACGGCGCAAATTGCGGTTGTACTGCAGAGCAATTGTGCGCGAAGAACTTGCTCAAAGTCCCTATATACAGTGACTGACCCATCGGAGGAGGGTCGAACCCGCACACTCAGCGCACACTGAGTGTTACGGGCCGACCGCTCAAACTGATCAGCCACCTTGCCACACAATGAAGTAGGATATCGAAGAAGCCACGAATAAAACGGAATGTCTCGTAATGCGCTGGTCTCGTATCGAGGTAACTGTAACGGTAATCAAAAAGTCGGAGATCACAACTCAGAATGTTTATTGACGCTCTCGACCGGGATCGTCTTATCACTGACAAGCAGATATTTACAATTGTTATTACCCAGGCGCTTTCGGAAACTAAGGAATTCAAGTCGTAGGTCATGAGAGAGGCGGTTCAAGTTAACGATCAATAAAAGCCTCCATCTGGGTTGCGCTGCATACGTAGAAAAGCAAGAGAATCAGAGGGGAGGGTAGCCAACGGAAGGAAGATCCAACCAGGCAGAGGGGAATTAAGAGTGCAAAAGTTCATCCAATAAGGGAGTAGAGTTGACAGGAAAATGCCTCGCGAAGTCAAGGATCACAAACAGAATGCGTTGATAGAAGGGCAGCCAGTAAAGAGAGTCCGAAATGAAAGTTGATAAATTATGGGCAACAACCCATACGGCGGAAGGTGGTATTTTGGATAGACTTCATTAAACCTCAGGACATGAAAAGAGGAAAGGCCATTTTGCCAAATTCGACCTTAGTACAATGGCCACTTTGATAAAGTCGACCATACTGCAAAGGTCATTTTGCCAAAGTCAACCCTAGTACAAAGAAGCAGTCACATACATTCATTCGTTTGTTCTGATTATTTATATAACACCCTGTCAAGAAACCTGCTCGCAGCGCTTCCAATGCAGTCACTGCGTGACAATAAAATGCTCGAGTGATTCACACTGGGTAGGCGGGCACATCCAATGAAGCAGTTTGAAACTTCTGAAGCAATACAATGTGGGATCCGTCGGTCCACAGGCATCAAGTAGGCAAATTTGTAGATGCACCCTAGAGTAGGCAGATTAGTAGATACACCCTATAGTAGGCAGATTTGTAGATACACCCTATAGTAGGGCCTACTTCCAAACGCCGGAAATCACACTTTCGTATCTTGTACCTTATCATACATTAAATCGGATATACGTACAGGGCATACATGCAGAAAATGTACCTGCCCATGTTATAATTTTGCCATGCTATCAAATGCTTTCTTGAAATCTGTAAAACAATTGTAGATTATGTTGTTCTATCTTCTAGCTTTTCCCCTTATTACTCTTAGTAATCTGCTGGATAGTGTTCCCGTCTCTTCTGAATCCCTCCTGTCCATCCGCAATGTCTTCTGTTTGTTTTATAATTCCGTCCGTTAGAATCATCATCAGTACTTTTCCAAGGTGACCTTATCAGGGCAACAGTTCTGCAATTGCTACAATCTATTGCATTCCCTTTATTATGGAGGACGGCTATAATTGATTTCTTCCATTCTTCTAGTGTACTTCCCTCCTTCCATACTGAGCTATAAATTTTGTGTAGCCATTTGATCAATGTGCACCATTATATCGTGCAATTCTTAGAATTTGGTTATCGCCTCACAAAAAGTAGACAAGTCAAATATTTTTGAAGCATAATTATATCAATCGAATGAAATTTATGAGACTCAGGCAGATAGCTAGATAGATAGATGGATGGATGGATGGATCGATGGATGGATGGATAGCCATACAGACAGACAGACAGGCAGACAGACACAGATAGATAGATAGATAGATAGATAGATAGATAGATAGATAGATAGATAGATAGATAGATAGATAGATAGATAGATAGATAGATAGATAGATAGATAGATAGATAGATAGATAGATAGATAGATAGATAGATAGATAGATAGATAGATAGATAGATAGATAGATAGATAGATAGATATATAGATAGATTTGCGTGTGATTGTATTTTGAACACACGTAATACGAATGTGACATACCCGGTGTGATTTTGACGCCTAATATGGATTCTGCTCTCTTCAATATTCTCTCAACTAGTGTTGTGTTTGGAGCGTAGGCGAGGTGTAACATATTCGATATGTAGCCTTTCTGCTCCAAGATACCAATCAGGTTTGTACTAACAACGGTACTCGTGTAGATCGCTGAGATTTTTGTCTCGCCCTTTCTACTGGATGCACGCATTAGCACAATAATTAGAGCTAAGAATATCGGAAATGCGATG
Organism: Bimastos eiseni; assembly: GCA_959347315.1. NCBI lineage: Eukaryota > Metazoa > Annelida > Clitellata > Crassiclitellata > Lumbricidae > Bimastos > Bimastos eiseni. The sequence goes on along the minus strand of OY365810.1, from coordinate 6,555,248 downwards.
ATCAAGAAAGTCCGGAATTTCTTCTTCTTCTGGAGCAAATAGTTTTTCCAGAGCAGCAACATGAACTGTCTCCTGTTCTTGTGACACAATTAGACACCATCATCATTATAAAAATAATTATTGACACTCAATGACGCAGCACAACTGATAGCATCACATCGTCAACACTGTTTCAAACATCATGACATTGTGATCCTTGCATAACGACTTAATCAATGCCAATCAAATCGTATAGTTTTTTGAATTAATTAGTCAAATTTCTGACCGCAAGTGATTTGACAGTGTCTCAAAATGGTACAGCCTTGCCTGTTTCATGCAGGTTATGCAAAAAGCAAACGGAAAGAACGTAGCGTTGGCTTGAAACCAACAGAATTGTTTCAGACATATCTGGGTTTACAGCCAGACCATTGAATAAGAACCATGCATACATAGATCAGATGAGAGGCAATCCTCACGTTTTAGTTTACCAGACTGATGAACATGGAGCAATTTGTGACAGAGCAATATAGAGTTGAATAGGGTCTATCGTCCTCGTATTGTTGTAATTAGATTCCAAAGTGCTTAGCAATATGGTTGGTTGGGGAGGTAAAGATTGTAAACAATAAAAGGTGACAGATGACAGATCCCTGTGGCACCCCAGTAGTGCAAGTATTGCGTTCAGACGAAAGCGGTACCAATGTGGATTACAACCAGGTAACAAGTTAACCAGCCCAAGACAGCTTGAGAGACACTAAAGCTTTTGACGAGACGTGTTAACTGTAACATGAGAGGTGATATAATGATAATGAAAGATGATATGCGTCTAAACCATACATTAATAATTAAAATTTGTTTAGCACCAATATCTGCTGGCGCTGAATCACTTGATGACACTGAGCAATTGTGCGTGATGGTCATGCTCGAGTTCTTTACGGAAGAATAGTTCTTCCAGAGCTGCAGTACATACGCCCTAACCAATCTGCCACCGAGTCTCAAGTGAATGAAAGTGAAAGGTAAGGAACGTAGAGTATTGTATAAGACACTGAATCACACAGCCAAGGAACCAAGTTCGATCCCCGCATCCCCAGTAAGGTTGGCTAGTCTTTCTATCGCTAGGCGCCGGCGTTGGCAAAATTAAATGTAAAGCATAATGGACGCCTTGCATGGCTGCCGTCAGTTAAAATCGACTCCTAATCAATATTCGTTCAAACTATGCGTCTGCCACGGCTTGCCAGGTTGAAATTTTTAAAATATTGTTATTATTATTATTATTGTCATTATTATTTCTAGTAGGCAACTAGTAGTAAGGGAAGTAGTAGTCGTAGTAGTGGTTGTAATAGTAGGTAGTATTATCATCATTATTATTGGTATTATTGTTTCTGTCGTTGCTATCAAGACCATCGGTGGAGGATATTATATATATATATATATATGTATGTATTTCGGATGTGGCACAGTTCAGGGAAAGCTACATTGGTAACCGTTTAGATGTCTATTAAGTCTACAGCGAATTGTCCAATGGACAACCCATTGCACCGAGAGTTCGGCCAACGATGACGAATGGGATTATGAAACTAAGCTCTGTATTGCAATGCAATGTTAACCCGCTGCTGTTGGTAACATTTGACGAATCGAGGCTTCCACTTTCCACACGGTTGACACTCTTCACACTGCTATCACTGCTCACAAGGTTGTTGCTTCCGATCTTCAAAAGTGAACTATAGACAAACACAAAAGAGGTATCGTGAGAAACACACTGTACGAGGAATCAGCGTTCACAGTTGAAGACAGACAACGTAGTCGATGGTATATGTAACTTATCACATCACAAAACAGTGGCCAGATTGGCCAGATAATACTTAACTTAGTGCCCCAATCTATCTATCTATCTATCTATCTATCTATCTATCTATCTATCTATCTATCTATCTATCTATCTATCTATCTATCTATCTATCTATCTATCTATCTACCTACCTACCTACCTACCTACCTACCTACCTGTCTACCTACCAACCTACATACATACCTATCTATCTATCTATCTATCCATCTATCTATCTATCAATCTATCTATCTATATATCTATATGTCTGTATGTCTATCTATCCATCGATCCATCCATTCATCCATCTCTACCTCCCTTCCTCCATCTATCCATCCGTCCGTGAACCAATAAAGCTATCTATATTTCAGAGCTTGCAACATGGACAGAAATAATACGCTGGTCATAATCATAGACAACTAAATTTCAAGCGTAAATGATCCACAGGAGTCCTTGAAGAGGACGAATTATCTTGCAATCCAGGGGGAGTTCCTACTCAGTGTTCCATCGAAGCTGTGCACGTGCACTGGCCTTGGAGTCAGCGCACGCGCAAATTTAATGTGCACACAAAAAGAGTATGCTAGAAAAGCAAATATTATATTTGACTTAACTTTTGCAAAAATAAAGAGCCACGAATCTTTTTTATATTAAATCGTTTTATTCTATCATGAAAGAGGATGGAAGTTCAAATAAAGTAAAATGTAGACCTACATCTAGTTTACATGCAGGTGTCGTGAGGTTCGTTTAGAGTCACGGCTAGGACAAGTGTCGCTTTTAGACATATATGAAGAACTTTCGGCAGCAGAAGTAATTATTTTGTGGGATTTTAGGCCGAACTTTCGACCGCAGAAGCTCCACGCTATTAATAATGCATGACATCGATGCAGGGTGGACGGTCTTATAATACAAAATAGCACACAAATATTTCTGGTGAAACGATTAAAAGAAAAGAAAAAATAGCATGCTTAGTTGAGCAGCAATGAAAAATCAAATTGACAGAAACAATCAAAACACAGACATTTTGGGCTAGCTAAAGACACGAAAAGACTGGCTAGGAGCAGTTAGGATATTGGCTGACAAACCAATGTGGTCAGAGATGCAGCATAAATTGTCAGATAGGATTCTCTGTTTCATGAAAGACAGCAGTCAAGTTATGAATCTGTGAACTAATGCAAAGGGACAAAGGGGAAACCAGGATGACGTCTTGAAAGGCAGCGATTGAGGATAAGCGAAATGACCTCAATGTATATGAGAAGAGAAACTCCTTCAGAACGAAACGACCTCATCTATCTAAAAGCTAAAACATGTGAATTAGAAGCGTGCATACTCTTGTTCGCTAGGTTCATCAGATGAGGACATTGCGGTGAAACCCCGCTCTCACAAATTCCAGACGAAAGAGCAGATTTAAAGGGTTTTCCAACAGTAACTGCGTGCAAACGTTTTGCAGTTACATCACGACATGTATAGCAAAACTTGGCGAATTAAAGGCGAACGGCAACGACGATCTTCCTTTTTCTTAACGTCGAGATAGGCTATATTTAAGACAAAGCTTAAATTTTCAGTAAAACTTAACCTATAAAGTTAACTGCTGTTCGTTTAACAATATGTTTGCGACTCGATTTTTTTCTCGATTGTGACGTAATTATTTAGTCTGATCAACTTTTGCAAAGACCTCTCTAGAGTTAGCTACAATAAGACGTCTATGACGTAAGCATAGACTCCTGCATAATACCGTGGCGCTTTTATTATGCCATACACAATATCATATGCGTCAGTCTTGGCTACAAGGCTAATATAGCCCTACCACGCGTGTAATTACTCCGTTGCATTATTGTCTAAAGATGCATCGAGGTTGAAACTTAGCCTCTAGTCTATTGTTTGTTGTGAAATATGGTCAATCGACGATGAAAATATTAGATTAATGTGGATCACTTCATATAGCTCATTTATTTGAACATTTATCTCAATAATCAATTGTGTTGTTTTTATGATATCCTACCTTGGAAAAGAAAGAGCATGCAAGGACACAGCTGAGCGTGATTTCCTAGAGAATATAAGATCAGATACAATACGATACATCATGAAATTGATTCAAAATTGTATACGCATGACTGCTTGCGTGTAATATGCAAGGTCAAGGTAAAATCTAGCAGCCATCTTGCATGCTTTTAGTAAAGAAAATGTTGTGAGACAAATCGCAGACAAAACGCAGCGACTTACATATTCATTATTACAGAAGTAACGAGTATTTTTTTACTTGTATTTAAATATTTGCATGAACATTGAACACGTGGACCTATTTTTGTCTGAGTATCAAATATTTTTGTGATCAAGCATTTAAACTTGTAGTCAAAATACCTTTAACAAGTATTTTCTCCATTACTGTCATGATATTAGCCTAATTACTAATTACTATTGAGGAATCGTCCTTCATGTCTCATGCAGTTGTCACCAGTGTGTAACGTATGAAATGTAATGTAGGGCTTACTAGAAGAAGCGGCGGCTAACGAGACTACTCACACGAGCCCAGATGATCCCACGTTACTCCACGCCTGCAAAACAAGAGACTTTATGGCCCTGCAGCGGAATGTTTGTATTGATAGAAGTCATAACATTTGGGAACTAATAGTCAGAAGCGGCGAATGGGTTAACGGTTTAATTTCAACCGATTGGTTGTCAGAAGTGGGAGGAATTCCTTCAAACCATCTACAGACACGTCATCCCAAAGTGCATTCGGATCAGCATTCACAAGGTAGGTCTAACAGCATTGAAACATGTGAATGAATATAAGTTAGGGTCTATCAACAGTAGCCTTTTTTTATCTTCTACTGTGTACTGCGCAATAGAAAAGGCAGATCAGCAGATGGCTCAGTTGAGAATGAAATAACATCACACTACGTTTTCCTGTTCTTAGTAAAGTCCAAAAAAATTCTTCCTTTTCTTCTTTGAAATTTTTTGCGGCTCTCGCTGTACATGGGCAAATCCGATGAACAGTTGTTCCAGAGTCGTCTGTCCCACCGAATAGTCCTCGATCGGGTACGTCACCTTTGCCTTCTCTATGATTCCGAAAATTTTAGACCACTTAAGAAGGCGCTTCTTGACATGGCAATATAAACAGTCCTCGCTGTGGACGTGAAGAACGTCCATGATAAATGCCTCACTGATAAAAGACTTCAGTTTCTGAATTCGTTCCTGCCTGTCCTCGTCTTTTTCGGCGGTGGCTGGGCGCTGGAGTTTGATGATGAGCGTGAATCCGTTGCCGAACCTGTCCCTCAGATGTTCTGGGCTCCCGAGGCAGAGGAAGCGACCATTGACGAGGATTCCGATTCGATTACAAATGGCTTCGCATTCTGCCATGCTAGTAACACAAGAGACAGCATGGCACTGCAGTGATACGTCTGTCAATACTACGAACTACATTTATGTTATAATTATTGTCCATAGGTGTTTAGAAGGTGTGTTCTAATATTGGCCATGTAGAGTATGTTAATTAAGACGACCGCTAGCAAGAAGTAATGAAAAGATATCTTGAAAGAGTAAACATTTATGGATAACCATAATATGGTTATCCATAATGTTTACTCTTTCAAGACACTGACCTATTATGGTTAAGTCAGTAGACCTTACACTAAGTGAATCAACGAAGAGCTCTGTGATTGACCG